>JAGDQP010002495.1:44741-104058 GCA_022664845.1 Lepisma saccharinum
CACACACACACACACACACACAGAGAGAGAGAGAGAGAGAGAGAGAGAGAGAGAGAGAGAGAAACGAAGGCTGCACCCAATTTAGTGAATAATTACATTTGCTCTCTTTAACTTTTATTTTCTAACGTAGCAGAAATTGTATAATTCTTCAAACAGTTCTTGTAGACCAAATGACTATATCTATATTCCCACGCTACCTTGAATTCATGACTATTTACGCAACGTCTACCATGTTCTGTGCAAAAAACCTACTGAGTTTTCAACACTGCAAATGACTGGTCAAGGATCGACTGTCACGTATGAGCTACGTTTTGTTTATGTCTTAGTTCAGTGTTTTGCCACTCGACGCGGCGGCACTCAAATGTGAAAAACACAGCGTCACTCACTGACATCTGTGAATTATTAGATTATTTTAAATTATTGCTTTATTTTCGTACATTCTGATAGAAATAAACTAACGGACTCAGTTGAAGACCTGAATTGTAAAACATCCACCACAGATTTTTTTTTAGGAGGAACATAAATAGTGCAGGGTCTTACTACGTTCTTCTATTCAGTTGAAATTATTTTGTATTAAAAAAAAGTTTTTGTGTTTGGATTAGGATGTAATATTTATGCAAGTGAATAGCCCTTGGAACATAGATACCGACGAACAGAAAAAAGTGGACTTGGGATGTTGTGCAGTTCAGGTCTTCCATTACAGATTCTAGATATCACTTTAAAATATGAGAGGCCAAAATTCTTGTGTTCAAAAGTTTAAAATTGTACATCCATATTAGAGCGATTCTAAGAATAAGTGAAGCCCTGTAGTAAAAAGTCAAACATACAGTGAACATTTTGTAGATTTGTGTTATCAGCTCTTGGAAGGTATCCAGTGTCGCAAGTAAGGGGCCGTTCGCATATTACGTATCGCTATTTTTTACTAATTTTACCCCCTCCCCCGCCTTGTCACATCTCGTAACGTAAGGCCGAACCCTTCCCCTCCTTTGTCACGTAACGCTTATTGATTTTCATTTTTTCACCAATTTTGCTTATTTTGGGTTAATACAATAAAAAAAAAAACTAATTTTAATGGCAGAACTTTTTATTACAAAATGCTTGTATTCTGAACAAAATTAATTTGTAATGTTTTTTTTTTCTTGCCAACAAATCGAAGTATTAGAAAATGGTAGTACCGTAATAATATTTTTACCTCATAAGGTTATTTAATTAACTAGTCTTTCTTCGAAATTACATAGGTCTATTGTCGTTTTCCCAAGGAGAACGCACCCATTCTTTTAGGTTACCGATGATTGGCAAGTAGGTTAGCTTACCTTAAGAAAGAAGCTTAAGAAAGTAGTTTTCTTCTTAGTAGCTACTTCTACTCTTGCCGACATCATTTCCTTGAGTTCTTTTTAAAATTACGCCACACTTCATTCACTAAAATGTGTACCTTTTGTACAGTTTTATTTGTGTGAGATTTTTTAAAACTTTCAAATAACTTCTTATACAGCTCACAAGGGAACATTCCCACCCCTCATATCGAAACCACCCCTGAAAGTTTGCACATGGAACGATAGTAAGGAGAAAACAGCGCGTGCAAAATCGTAGCAGCTAATACAAAGTATAAGGGTCCTAAAACATAAAACGAAAATGGACGAGGACAGGCATAAGGAGGTCACCTAAGATGGAGTAATATGTTCGAAACGGATCAACCAGGTCAAACACAGTTTGTACATATATTTAGTCAGTACATGTGCTGATATATGGAGATTAAAATCACTGTAATAGATCAAACAGTGTTGCCAACCCAATATAAAGTTATATGTTTTTCAAATGCAACTACGTCAGTTGATTACGAATATTAAATCAGCATGGAAAGGAAAAACAAACACGCCCACTCTCACCTGTCAGTGTTGCAAACTCTGGTCGCTATAGCATCAAAGATATGCAAAATAGTCCCAAATTCAGGAGCTTCTCATACAGTAATAACGAAATTAATATGGAAGGGAAACCACACATGTAGAGTATCGTAATGCCCCTGTATAGGAACAGAATGATCATAAACAGCGAACAATGACAACCAAAAGTACCAGAGATTGACAATGTTCAATTGTGTAATGCACTATATCTCGAGAAAGTTATCAGATAAGTATCAAATGTAAGCATGTAGGTAAAGTGATGTAGACATGATTATGATAACGCCGTGTACGCGAATTCGAGATCTGAAGCCGTTAGTAGATACAGGGAATTTGTACTTTCACATGTAGTTGGCAACACTAGCAGGTGAGAGTGAGCGTGTTTGTTTTTCCTTTCCATGCTGATTTAATATTCGTAATCAATTGATGTAGTTGCATTTGAAAAACATATAACTTTATATTGGGTTGGCAACACTGTTTGTCCTATTACAGTGATTTTAATCTCCATATATCAGCACATGTACTGACTAAATATATGTACAAACTGTATTTGACCTGGTTGATCCGTTTCGAACATATTACTCCATCTTAGGTGACCTCCTTATGCCTGTCCTCGTCCATTTTCGTTTTATGTTTTAGGACCCTTATACTTTGTATTAGCTGCTACGATTTTGCACGCGCTGTTTTCTCCTTACTATCGTTCCATGTGCAAACTTTCAGGGGTGGTTTCGATATGAGGGGTGGGAATGTTCCCTTGTCAGATTTGCTGGACATTATAGCACTAGTTCAAGCATGACTTACACAATAAGTCTGTTTAAAAGCGGATCTATACCGTACTTTAATAGATCTAAATAGTACTTAATAGAACACAGTGCTTTGATTTAAAACATCACAATCAAGGAACAAAATGGATTACTGGTATCTACGCCGTACACGCTATTGCCGTCATATCGTTTAGTGTTTAATTGTTGTAAATAATAATTAATCTGAAGAATAAACCAGATATCTCTCTCACACACACACACATCTTTTCCTTATGGGGAAGCGTACAGTACTAAAGTAAAAGCAACCACAGGGTCCTTGACCTTTCCTATAAGGGTGGCGTGGCTTCAAAGAAATGTCGGCTTCTTTATTATCTTTGTCGAGCATCTTCTTTCGACTTCAGTATACCCCTTTTCATTTTTTTTTTTTTGGGTCCTAAATCAATGTCAGAATGCGAATAACCTGGATTTCTCCAGGAAAATTCAAATCCAAAGAGCAAAGTTAAATTCATTCAGTACGAGATGAATTTCCGACGAATTCGGTTTTTAATATCTTATTTTGCTCTGCAAATCGTGGATCGTTCTGTCACGGAAAATATTATTTTAACGAAAAAGAGTTTCTTGTGTTTCACATGCGAAGCTCCTTAGAAGAATAGAGTGGGTAACGATTCAAATCAAAAGTTTTGAATCATATTCTCAGAAATAGCGATACGAGTGGGAACGCGAGAGCATTTTTAAGCGGTGGTTACGATCGCTAACAACTAACTCCAGAAAGCTTCGTGTGCCGTATGTAATGCGGTGATAGCCGCAAAACGATGATAATAATGAGAAAATGAATTGTATGGGCGGTAACACCGCAAAACGGAGTTTTATTGTATTGAAATACACGCAGGGTTCGCCATGCTGGTGTCTAGTAGCATCTTCGAATCCCTTCTGCACGATTCATCATTTATAGGGTATATGTTCGCAATTTCCAAAAACAATAGAAATATTTATTTATAAAAAGGAAAAGAACTGAATAAAATTATTTGTTTAAAAGATTGCATATAAACCTGAGAATAAAAATAAAAATCACATGAAAAAAAACATGCGTTACGTAACGAAGGCGTAACCCCCTCCTCCCCCCTTGTCACACTTCTTAACGCAAGGCCGAACCCCTCCCTCCCCCTTGCCGCGTTACGTAATATGTGGACGATCCCTAAAGGAGAGCGAAGGGCGCACATGCCTTCCAGGTATTCCGTCAGGATTTTCATTTGGGGAGGCGTACAATAAAAAATGGAGGGTTTAAGTGCAGTCTTTCACAGTTTATATCGTTTTTGAACGTAATTTTTTAGTTAGATTTCGAAGAAAAATATACCTATTGAGATTGATACGATATGAAAGTATATATTTATATATATATATATATATTAACACGCTAGCGGCCATAATTTTGAAGATATTTGAACCAAATTTTTATATGTTGTTTCTAGGCTTAATAGCTCGGGTAAGTTCGTTAATGAGCAAAATCGGTCGCCATCTTGAATCCAAAATGGCCGCCGAACCCATTGTTGTATAGAATACACAGCCTAAACCGCTGGGGCTATTGAAATCAAATTTGGCATAAAGGTACAACATCACTTTTTGATTACGAAAATGTTACCTAATGAGTTCAAAGACGCCATCTTGGATCCAAAATGGTGGAAGTAAGAAATCTATTTTCCATATCGTTTGAGCTAGAGACACGAAATTTGACACAAAGGTGTATTGTCACTAGTAGTTCAAGAAAATATTACGAAATGATGAAAAAGTCGCCATCTTGGATTCAAAATGGCCGCCGAACCCATTGTTGTATAGAATACACAGCCTAAACGGCTGCAGCTAGAAATATCAAATTTCGTAACACTATACATTATCATTTGTATGTTACTAAAATATTACATGATGTATCCAAAGACGCCATCTTGGATCCAAAATGGCGGACCTAAAAACATTTTCCACACCGTTTGAGCTAGAGATACGAAATTTGTCATAAAGGTGCATTATGACGAGTAGTTTAGGGAAATATTACAACATTTGGGAAAAGTCGCCATCTTGGATCCAAATTGACTGCCCATAATCCCATTTTCCACACCGTTTGAGCTGGATAAATGAAATTTTACTTGAAGTTGTACCATCACAAGTAGGTCACGACAATATAAGAAAACTTTCAAAAAGTCAACTTGGATCCAAAATGGCCGCCCCAAAAACCCAATTTCCAAATCATTGAAGGTAGAGAAACGAAATTTTCTTTGAAGGTGTATGACCAAGAGTAGGTTACAATAAATGGGGCAAACCTTCCTTTTGGGGGCGCAGCCGCCCGTGGGAGGGTACAGATGGATACCATGGTGGTGTAGTGCTGCAGTGAGATTTTGGTTAAGGTAAAGGAGGCGCAACGTCTCAAAAGCACTGAAGTTGGGGGCGATGCTTGGGGGCAGAACTCGCAGCGAAGTAAAGCGAGTATATATATATATATATATATGTGTGTGTGTGTGTGTGTGTGTGTCTTGTGAGGTATCGTTGAACAGCGCTTGGTGAATAATCTACAAAACAATAAATAGTTTCTCGATAGCTCTCATATAAGGCGATATTCGATTTTTTGTAAATAAAAAAACAAACTTCGAGATCTACCTCAGCCTGTAGGCCTACCGAAAGGGATTTTTTTTTAATTGAGGGTGTGCTCGAGAATTTAGTGCTGACATCCGCCACAGGGGAGTCTGTGAGAATCACGCCCCCAAGCATCGAACTAGAGGTGGCAAATGAAGATAAGGAGAGGACGTTCTGCATTTTTGGCTCTTTCGAAGGAGTGTCAAAATCGGGTATTGCTTCCCTTGCAAAAATAAAAGCTGCGGCCCTGGGTATACGATGTTTGTTTACTAAAAATACTTTAATAACTCTTAGTACAAATGCATAGTGAGCATCTGTTTTTGGATTATGTAAAAAGTTTTAAAAAGCTACGATTTTACTAATTTCAATTATGAGTTATACAACTAAAAATGTTGGAATGCAAAATTTAAGATACATATATATTAAGCATTTTCTATCATATATTGACAGAAATGAATGACCTATTTTTTTAGTCTTATTTACTGCCTGGCAAGTTGAAGTATTATAATTTAAACTCGATTGCATGATCATGTCAGTATATTAGGCTCTTTTTATTCTCATATATGCTGTTACTACCAACAAGCTGATATTGTTCTTATGGAAATAAAACTTCGAACACTCCCCTATTAAGTAGTACATTAGATAGTTTTGTTGGGCCCATACTTTCAGAGAGTTTGGTGAAATGTGTACCAAAGTGTATGTGTAGGTTTTAAAAATGTAAGTGCGTGACGGCAACTTTATATAAAAAATAGTAGTTTTAGTAAGTTATATACGTGTTGTTTAATCGAGAACGTGTTCCCCAATATTTCTGCTAGCATATCAATATCATATGTCCAATTTGTATTTTTTGAATTTCTCGAAGATATACCGCAATTACAATCGAAAAATATATTCTGAATGTCAGTTTGTGACTCGTTGTATTGCTCGTTAATGTTTTACATTATTTTTTTTTTGTGTGATTAGGAAAAATATTTCAAATGTAATGTACTTTTTGTGCAGCATTTGACTCTAATGCACAACATAAAGGCACTTTACTTTTCACCTAATATTCTGCTGTGTACAGTTCTTTTCGTAGTACATTGAAAGTCGCACACTTACCATAATCTGAGAACGTCACGCACTGACCATACTACGTTAGTAATTTACACAAAATCTATTATGATTAGAAAAAAAGTTTCAAGTACTATTTTGTTCAGCATTTGATTCTAACGCACCATACAAAAGCAATTTATTTTTCATCACGTATTCTGCAGTGTATAGTACTTTTTATATGTGGAGCGTCCGTCACGCACGTGACATAATTATGTAATCGATTTTTATAATGCTTGCCAAGACGTAAGGACGATTATTAAGAAACAAATCAATAGTTTATGTCAATATAGAAAAGAACGAAGTTTAATTTACAATTTCAAATTTCTATCATTTTCTAAATTTTAAATTCTTACATTTTTAGCTTAATAATTAACTGTTGAAATGAAGTACAATTGTAGCTCGTTTTGTGATTTTTTTAATAACCCGAAAACAGAAGCTAATTACGCATTTGTGCTAATGACTTTTTTCATTTCTTTATGTAAACATGAGTCGTATACCTTAGAAGCGTCGATTGCACTAACTAAAAAAAAATCCACATGCAGTAGGCCCCTATGTTTCATTTTTTACCATCGACTGTGACATATTCGTGGAATTGCTCTACACCTATTCCCGCTCATGGTGTTCGTCCGTCCGTGTCCAGAAATTAAATCTCAGGAGCTAGAAGAGGTAGAGAGGAACCATCCCAATGGAGACAACTGGGTCGGCCCTCCTCTGGGCCGACACCGGTCAGGGTCGGGTAGCACTCGGTTCCCGATCATCGGGCCGACAACCCCAAAGGCAGCAAAAGTCTTCCAGAAAAACGCGTCGGCCCTATCATTTTCCGCCCAAACTCCGACAGTCACAGTCGGGCACCAGGCGTTTGCCGCTGTCAGCACAGCTAAGACGGCCCGCATATGGCTATAAGAAACGTGTTTAGTTGGTCAAAACAGAGCATGAATCTGTCTATTGATATACACCAAGTCAGTTTCATTTTATCCGTTGCTCTCATCATGATTTATAGTGTTAACTTTCCAACAGTAAACAATCCCAGTGGCTGCTGTGGGGTTCGAACACAGGAATGGTCTGCACTTCTCGTTAGTAGCTCGTCGTCTTATCCACTCATCCATGGACCCACGTTGTGAGATTCCTGCTCTTTTACGGTATCTGTAGTAACAGGCAGTCTAGAATGGAGTCCGTACGCGTTGTTCACCATCATATACAAATAAAAATAAAGAATACTTTCCTTTTTTCTTTCTTATATGCAGTTTTTTTTCCTTCAACACCTTGATCATCGCTGCACTATTAAATTTTTATTTTTCAAAAAGTGTAATATGTCGCCTTAGAATACACACTTAAAGCGAAATCTATGTCATAGATTACGCCCTATTAACGAAATTAAGTGTTCGTTGAAATATAGTTTAAAATTCAATGTTTTCAACATGCAAACGAGAACATGAAAAATGTAGTTAATTTCATTGTATTTGCTTGCTTTGTACTTTTTTATATTTTTTACTACAGATTTCTGTAAAAAGACGAATGAAATTAAGAGATAAAAATGTTTTAATGAAATAAGAATATTTTAAGTACAGCCCTCGGCCAGAATTCGGCCTATACAAATGCTGCCGCCTACATTTCAACCGTCGGTGTAGAGTCGGGTTCAAAACAAATGCCGAGTGAAGCGCGACGATCCTAACTGTCATTTGCAATTGATTTTTTAATCCCTATAATGAAGAAATTAATGGCTATTGTAGATGTATCGTGACTATCACTGATTTTAATTGTAATTGTTTTCTGCTGACTGTCTCAGATAGTTGGTGGCCCGCCTTCTTCTCGAGTATTCTTGCCGTCATATTCCCGCCTTGTTAGGACATAGTTGGCATTTTCCTCAGTCCCGACCAAATCCCAATCCCATAGTCGTGACAAGGGAGGAAAAAACTTTCCCACCCTTTTGCCAACCATTTTCACAAAATGTACTGGTGTGATTGGTACACTGCAAGGATCAGTTTAAGGTAGTTAGATCACTGCTAGCTTCGTTGTTTAGGACATCTGACAACAAAATTTTTGCCTAACGCGCCCATTTAGCATCGGGCCATCGGTGGACCGCCTTTAAATGCGACTTTTCCCCGACTGTCACACCCCCGAGGCCGGGCCGATGGCGGCAAAAATTGAACCGTCGGGGTTGGGGTGCATTTTCTTCACTGGGATTGGAAAGGTCTTGACAAAACTAGCTCCGAGTCCCTGGAACCGTGCTGATTGGTGCAATGGTTCAGTGTTGCAAGCACATTTACTAAAAATTAATCACTCAAATTGCTTCCATTCAGTTAGACCAAGCTGCGCCAAACTTGGCATAAATATATTATTTGACACAATATAAAAACACTGAGAGGGCCTACGTTGCCAAGCAACCCACGTACCAGTATTGGCGGACTATTTTCTATAAAATTATCTTTTTCACATTGCTTCCATTATTTTAGTCATAGCAGCACCAAACTTGGCAAAAACATTGTTTGACTCAATAGAAACATATCACGGATTGTCTCGCTCCCAGGATCCCCGCTGTCAATGTTGCCAGCGCATGCCAAAAATATATCGGATGAATAATAAGGTGTAGACATATGGATGAGGTTTCGTTCGAAAAGTAGTCAAACGTGCAAGAACAAAGGAAAGTTGGGGGTGGGGGCTTGCCTCCTGTATATTTACATAAAAAATTGCTAATAGTTGATAATGAGCTTTATCTAATGGAAAAGACGAAATATAATAGCGAACAATTGTGTGTATATACAAAAGTACTTTTCTTAAGAAGCAGAGGCAGGGGGGGGGGGGGGCAAGTTGACCCCCGACTACTTATATCTAAATTCCTTGATAGTCGAAATTAAGCTTTTCTCTATGGGAAGGGCGAAATACAATAGCGAGCAATGGTATGTATAAGCATAGTCGAAACACTCTTGATTGTTGTGCTAGCTCAGTGTTGCTAGCACATTTTAAAAAATAATCAGTTATTCAAATTTCTTTCATTCAACTACACCTAGCTGCGCTAAACTTGGCATAAACATTACTCGATACAAGAACTATGGATTTTCCCGAACCTAAGCACTGCAGTTGTCAGTGTTGCCAGCTTAAAATTAATTCTTGCGTGGCTAAAATGCTATCAAGTGCCTTTGCGATTATTAGTAAAATCGTATCTCTAACTTGTTTCTTATGTACTTCATGTCTTTTTGATAGAGGCTAAAAATACGAGAATAAAAATGTAAAGAGATTCCATTTATAGTTGTTAGGTTGTTTTGGCTCAGGCCGGTATAGGATGGGAGAGAGAGAGTGGGGGAGAGTCGGCCAGGGCCTAGTTTGAACCCAGCTAGCCAGGCTACGTTGGCCCGACGGCGGCATTTGGTCGGCTAAAGTCTGGCAGACGGGTTCGAAGTCGTCGGGTTTAAAAAAAAATCGACAATGAGCTGACCTCGGCGGACGGGGTATCGCCCCTATGTCGGCAAGTCAGCGGACCGACGGCAGCCAGAAAAATGACCCGACGACCAAACGCCAATTATGGGTGGAGCCGACCTTCCCCCAACTACTTCCTCAGTAGTAGTCGAGGTCGTGACGACGGCCCGACCAACATCCCCGTCTTGGTCGACATTTGGCTTGCTGGGATGATACCATCCCGGTATCAAGTGACTGAGGAAAAAACCAGGAGAAATCTCAGTCAGGATGGTCGGCTTTTGGCATTGATCCAAGTAAACGCTCTACCAAACTGAGCTACGAAGGAGAACAAAGCAGCAGTAGCATATCAAAAGTATCAACTTCGACCTGTGCTTTCAGAGTTGAAACTGACTTGTGAGCAGAAAGTACACTGTAAAAAATAAACTTGTGCACATCTCCTTATAAGGTGTCTTAATTTTGTGCACTAGAATGGAAAGGACATAATACATTAACGTCGAAACATGGAATTTCGGTTTACATCAAGGCACTCTATCCATTCTGTGATTTTAGTTGCAATTCAGTTTTAAAGTATATACATATTTCAATTCACCAGCTTGATTCAAAGTGACGGAAACCTGAATGTCACATTAGATTCGGTCCCTTTAAATATATCCAACAACTTCGGGTTCAATATTATTGGAAACGAGGGAATTATAAAGAGAAACACTTTTCTTTTACGAGTTTTTCAAATTTGTTCCTAAGACTTTATAACTGAACTCAAAAGATCGGACGGAACAGGCATAAGTCATAGTGCTATTACTGTCCATATACTTTATTTTATTTTATCTTATCAAAAAAATAAATTTTGCTTTAGGCGAAGTCTCTTCATTTTTATTGTTAATGAAAACGAGGTGAAAATTAAGGTCATAGATTCTTTGTACTACTATTTTGAGTTAAAATGGAGGGTATCTGAATGAATCACTTCAGACTTAATCTATTAGTTTCGTTTCAATACCAACGATAACAGTGAGCATAAAGAAATTTCGATTTTCTTGTACGTAAATTAACCTGATATTGACCAAGTAGCTGATTGACCAGGAAGAGTGACATACACAGCATCTAATAGAGCATCTTATACTAATTATACTACCCCAAAATTATAACCCCAATGAAATTCTAACATCATTTTTTTTCGAACTTGAAACATTCGAGGAAACGATCGTTATCTTTACGAAATTCTTACAAATTTTATTAAATTAATCAACAGTAGAGCATAAGAAGACTATAATCACGTTCGAAAACTTTCGATTTTCAGTACAGTTGCCACGTTTCGTCAATTTGAAATAATCGATGTACTATTTAAAACTTTACATTTTCAACAGAATACAATTTTATATTGCGAAAATGTGCGCTTTGTTGAAAGAATGTGTAAAGTTGTTGATAATAAGTCTCTTAACTCTATAAATTAGGGAAATTGATGAAAAATAGGAAAAAAAATCTGAAACTGAAAACAGACACTCCCGTTGTAGCTATTAACCGTGAACATAAACATAAAATATGATCACTTGCAAAATAACTCTCACATGAACAAAACATGGCAATTGTACTGAAAATTGAAACTTTTCGAACGTGATATAGTCTTATGCTCTACTGTTAATTAATTCAATAAAATTTGTAAGAATTTCGTAAAGATAACGAGTTTTTCCTCGAATGTTTCAAGTTGGAAAAAAGTGATATTAGAATTTTTTGAGGGTTATAATTTTAGACTATTATAATCAGTATAAGTTGCTCTATTTGATGGGGTATATCATGTAATTTTCCCCAGTCAATCAGTTACTTGGGTTGTAAAGAAAACAGCTCTTTCCTCGAATATTTCAAGTTCGAAAAAAGTGAGGTTATAATATCATTGAGGTTATAATTTTAGGTTACTATAGTCAATATAAGTTGCCCTATTAAATAGCGCATATGCCATTCTTTTCTGCCAATCATCTACTAGGTCCAATCCCGATAAAATGAGCTCCGCTCCCTCTTAAATCTTTCGCTCCTTCCCCTCTTCAACGATTTATTTTTCATTTTAGTTTCTTCAGTTAATAACATTACTTTTCTTTCTGTGTTACCACAGGTTATTCAAAGTGCGGAGCTCGGGGCAAGGGTCATTCACACCTTCCCTGCCCCAAGAGCGAATGTGCAAGGAGTAAAACATGCTCCATATAAATCAAAGGAATAAATACCAAATCGTGGTGCTGGCATCATCTTTAAAATGTTGATACACTTCTGCTGGTGCACTACATTCCCCAGAATGTGTACACATTAGATGGAAGCTTTCGTCCTTGTAGAACTACGCTTTTTTATTATGATTGAAGCATCTAATTGTATGTTTCATAACAACCATGAGTCGCTGTTGGCTATAAATGCACTTGGAGTATAGCTTAGTTTATCTTCTTTATCGCTTCCTGCAGAACACGCGATGTATGTTTTCTGTTATTGGAGCTATGCAATTAATCTAACCACAGCAGAGAAGAAGAACAACAACTATGATGTAAACCATATAATTTTTTTTTCGCTCGTAAACAACCAAGGTTTCACCCCATCAACAATTCAATGCCATGTACATTCTACACAATACCTGCCTTGCAACTGTTAAGAAATGAAAGTAACATTAATAAAACGGTTTTAAAAGAATAATTGAAATAACAGTCTGATCAATCAGTGCACATTGCAGACATCAAGAGCAAACAAACAAACTTTGGTACGGAAGTGCTCTAGAAGGGAATATATTCTCTGCCAAAGTATTTCCAGAATATTAAAAAAAAAAAAAAAAACTAAATATAATTATTATACTTTATGAATATAATCATTGTTTTCGGAACGTTTTCTCTTAATAATATGAGTGTACCTCATTCCATTTTTATTTAATTTACAACTAATGGGCTGGACAAATATCTATGTCTAAGACCGTTACAAATCTAAATAGTCAAGTCCCTCGGTGGGCATACTTCCATGAAAAGAGATGAGAAAGGTAGCTGCCACTGCTTTATTCATGTCACAATCCCGGCATTCGTTTGGTGAAAGTGAAATTAAAAGCAACCAGCAAGATGTATATAAAAAACAAGATCGATTGAATGGAGAGGGTTTAGTTTACCTTCAAAAACCTGCTGTTTTCAGCATAACACTAATGATTATGATTATTATCGTATATTCAATACCGACATATTTTCGTATTTAATTTATACCATCATATCGTGCATTCATTAAAACACATCTCGTCAAAACACAAATCATTTTCTTGCCCATTGTTTGATTCTCTTATACTGTACCTCTGTTGTACAAATAAGGCAGGGGCATCTTCATTTTCTCTTTCTCTCTTTCCACGGAATTATATTCGAAGACTTATACTTTGTTTAGATCACTAAGATTGTTACGATGATAAGAATCATGATTGAAAAAAACTTACGTTTAGACTATGGAACTTTGTTTGTTATCGTGTTTGTACTGCCATCTTACATGTTAGTATCATGGAACTAAGAAAAAAGTTACACGCTAGACGTTTAACTTATAAAATAACCAGTTTCGGACTGGTCAGGGCCGGAGGGCCGGAATCCCGGCCGGGGCCCCACCCTCAACTTCTTCTTTTAATATAAATTTTTAATCCTTGTGTAAGTATCTACAAGATTTAACAAAAAGAACCACGAAATTCGGGCCTACATCAGATGCACATCACTGAGTATTCCCATAGACATCAGAAAGATAACTATAGATCTTACTACATCCAGAAGGCCCCCAGTACCTTACGGGCTCCTTCCCGAATGTTACTGCGATGTACAACAGAAATAGCATTTAGAAAACATGGCATATCCGTCATTTTTCGTTCAATTATGATGATCATTATAGCCTGAATTTATAATAGAGCAAACAGAATGGGACCCCTTTTCTACATTACAGTAATTGCATTTATGTTATCAGTAGGGCTAGGATAATTACACATTTTGCATATTTCATATGTAAATACATACAGTATTTAAGGATTTTTAACGTAAAATGAATATTTTTATGCAGGTGCATTATGTTCGAAAATAAATTGACGAGCATATTTCTGTACGCATACCAACACCGAGAATATAATGTATTACTTTTCTTCTTGTTTGTCTTTTCTTTATCTTTTCTTTGCCTTTTTTTCTTCATTTTTTTCTTGTTTTTATGAAATGTAGTAACTAGCTCATTGTCACCTCAACAATCAACTAAGCAACACGTGCAAGTTTCTTATTGCTTGTACGTCTATTTTCCCCTCCACTCCAGTCTACCTTGCGCGGGTGCAAAAAGCGACAACCGCTTTGTAATTTTCAATCAGACACTTTTCAGAAGAACAATGGTGAATTAACAATTACTGATTGCTTGCTGCCAGTGTTGTGAAGTGTCTGTCATGAAGCGGTCGTATAAGAGTGGTTCCCAGAAAAGACGGGACGCTGAAAAGAAAAAAATGAAGTTGTGTGCCTCGGATCCGAAGCAAATCAAGTTGTCATTTCCAAATTCCACTGCCCAAGAACATGAAGATCCACATGTGTCAGCGACATATACCGAAGGTATACAGCAACAAATAAAATATTTTTATATACAGCAAACTTCCGATTATCCGTGTGCGTATTATTCTGTTTGCTGATTATCCGTTCAGTGTTCGGTGTATTTTTTAAATAGAAAAAATAATTAGTTTTGAAGTATTCTCTTATAATAAGAACATCTTTTTCTTTTAATGGGTTTTCAAGGGTTATTTTGTCGGAGTCGCTGATATGAATATTGACACCTTTAATGTTCAAGTTTCCCCACCCCCTGGAAGTGGGAGAGGGTGACAAAAATAATCGTAAACGACCAATATTCATGTCGAATCCATAGTTTACTTTACGGGGTCGCTGAGATGAATAGTGATACTTTGTATGCAGTTCACGTTCATCCTCCACTCCCTAGGGCGGAGAGGGGTGGGTGGGAACAAAACCAATTTAGGGTAAGCACTCACTAACTTGTAGTATAATTATTACAAGATACATCGCAGATCCCATTCATCAAAACGGGAGCAGGAACTGTTTCCGGAACATAAACTTTTTGTAAATAATTCCGATTCTTTTTTCGATTTTTCTTCCTCTTTTTCAAGTCATACGTATCATATGCCGTTGCGACACATTGTCATTGATTTACTAATCGCTATTGCTATCTTGTTGGGCTAGGCACTTTCAGTTTTTGAGCCAGTCAAAACGACAATATTAATCTCAGTGATTCCAAAAACTATGGATTTGACACTAATAATGGTAGTTTTCGATTATTAAAATTTAAAATGACACCTCATTCCCCATGTTTTTCTTATGGGGACTTTCCACCCCCATACCTCAGCCCAGGGTTGACCTAGAGACCTGGAACCGGCTATTTGGAGCATGTATCCGACAGCTTTAAAACATGTTAAAATTCATGATCCTATCTATAGTGAACTCGTTAGGGTAGGTGACTAGGTGTCCCAAATATCGCCTATGTGTGTTTCCAAGCTGCTACTGTATTTGCACTATCCATGAGTTTATGTGGTTATCGTAAAGGCTTTGTGAAATGTAGCTTTAGCGGGGATCTTCTTATCAGTTATAGCAAATACAATACACGTCTGAATTTTTTTGAGGTTGTGAAGAACATTTTTTGGTCTCCAATCACTCCAGGGAATGACCAGGAAAATGTTCCCAAATCATAATTTCGAGTAGATCACTTGAAAGTGCATTAAATTAGGATTCTAAAGGTGTTATTAATTTAGGAATAAAGCTGTGTTTATTAAAGAGTGTTTCTTATTTCGTATTTTAAACAATGTTTTCATTAAAAATATTTCGTTTATAAACATAATTGCATATGTGATCAGGAAAATTCTAATTGATATGGGAAAACTATTGTTTTGTTTTGTATCCTGAACAGCAAAAAAGTGGTTTTTGGAATAATGTATTTCTGTCTTCGGTTATTTATGCTGCTACTACAACTAAACGCTAAATTTGTCGAACTAAAATAGTTATTGACTTGACGTCAGTCACTTGAAAGTTGTATAAATTAAATGACTTTGTGGGAGAAACAATGAGCTATCATGTTAGTTTTTTGTTGACTGACCTCATTAACAACTATTGATACCGTAGTTTGTATTCCATAAACAAAACACGGGACATTTTAGCGTTCCGGCAAACGTTTTTGGGACACCAGGACAGAACTCTGAGAAAGGGACGATCCCGTATTTTATGGGATGTATACGACTCCTACCGTGGGGCCCCTAAACCGTTCTTCCAGCCGGGGCCCCGAGGAGCCCAGTCCGACACTGAAAATAACGAACACAAATTAATTGGTTGTAGCGTAATATTTTGTAGATTAGTTATGCCCAGTAGCGGCCCAAGAGAGGGGTGAACGGAGAGCCCGCCCCGGGCACCCGCTGCTCAACAGTGGGATGGTATCGAAAAAAGTGGTACAAAATTTAAAATTTAAAAAATAAGCTCGAAAACCATCTTATGTCGTAGTAAAATGTCCAATAGACACTAAACTACTTCGTTTGTAACTCTGAAACGCATAATCATTAGTACATGTCCGCTAAAATTTGCCTATTCCCCCCTCCCCCCCAACATTTTCGGAACACGGTTATGTATATTTTCTGTCTGCAGCAGAAATTGAGGCAATTAATTTGTAATGTAAATATGGTAGGCATAGCCGTTGTGAGGTATTTCAGCGCCCGAAGCATATGTAGAAAATGTCGCTCCCCCCGTCTTTATTGGAACTTTATTTACCTTGATTTCAGTATATTGTATAGAAACTGAAACAAGAAACGTAATAATGCGAATGGAGCTTATCACAGTTTTATAATTTTTGAGAAAAATAAAATGTTATACACTCAGAATTTTTGCGTTTTACCGAGTGAGGGTTAAATGAAAACTCGGTTAAGATTAGCCGAGTTACGGTAAAAAAAAAAAATCCCTTTTTTGAAGAAATGCTGAGGGTTATTTTTGCCGAAATTAATTCGGTTAAAGGAGAATTACATGTTTTACCGAGGAAATGGATTATTCTTGTTAACAAAATCGACAAAAATATTTTAACCCACTTACGCGGTTACTGTAGACGACGAAAACGTCAATTTTTATCTTCTTCCCAATTTACCCTAGTACGTGGGTTACATTTGATACTTTTTCCTCGGTTGCAGTTAACCGTTTTTCAGGGTAGATGTGGCCGCGCTTTTTTTAACCGAGTATCTCGGTTACTTTGAAAAGGGTGGGCGTTCTGTGCATAAGAAAGAAACTGCATATAAGAAAGAAAAAAGAAAGTATTCTTTATTTTTATTTGTACATGATGGTGTACAACGCGTAGCAACTCCATTCAAGACTGCCTGTTAATACAGATACCGTAAAAGAGCAAGAATCTCACAACGTAGATCCATGGATGAGTGGATAAGACGACAAACTACCAACGAGAAGTGCAAAACTTTCCTGTGTTCGAACCCCCCAGCAACCACTGAGATTATTTACTGTTGGAAAATTAACACCGTAAATCATGATGAGAACAACGGTTAAAATGAAACTGTTTGTATATCAATAGAATAGTAGTTGAAATACTGGTCTAAATCTACCGAAGAAAACGTTTTATTTTTACCGAATGCCTGGGTAACTATTACCGATGAAACGGGTAATGTTTGTCCACTTACTCGGCGAAAGTAACGCAGAAACTCGGTAAAATTAACCCAAGGGAAAAGGGTAATTTGGAAGCACTAAGAAAATTTAACCGAGATACTCGGTTACTTTTGCCCAGCAACTCGGTAACATTAACCCAAGGAGAAAGGGTAAGTTTACGCTCTACGCATTTTTACCCGAAAAACTCGGTTACTTTTGCCCAGAAACTCGGCAAGCTTTACCGAGAAACAAAGGTATTTTTTACGAACTACGCAATTTTAACTGAGGAACTAGGTTCAATGTTCCGAGAAAAGGGGTAACTTTTGCTCACTGAACTCGGCATTAGTAGCCTAGCAATATCGGCTTAATTTAACCCTGTACGTACTCGGTTAATTTAATCACCTATCTCGGTAAACAGAAAGTTCGTTCAATTTGCCGTCAAACTGGGTTAAACGAAGAGATGTAAATCTACCGAGCTGTTTTCGGCTAAAATAACCGTGTAACAACTCCGATTGCCTGTGATTTGCAAACCTGACATTTTTGTTTTTATTTCGGCGCCTAGTACATTTGGAGCTTTTTCTTTTATATACCGGTATAGTTTTCGACGCCCCCGATTTGAGCTGCCTCACCCTCACTAAGGCACTGATGGTATTTTCTACTTCGGCTATAGTGCAATAATATCTTTAATATGGTTGAGAAAATATATTTTTTAATATGTACACTCATGCACAAAAAAATTTTCGCATGTCTTTATTTGACAGTTATTGACCAATAATATTTTTCTCCTTAGTTTCTGCCGTTCACTTAATTGTTATATTTCTAAAGTATGTAAAAATGAATATTTCCTGAAATTTTGTCACAGAAATATTAATAAATAACGAAAGAAAATATTAAAAATTGAGAAATAGTCGAAAAATTTCTAAGTCAAAAAGTCAGAAATTTGGCAACATAGGGAAATTCGCAAGGAAATTTAGAGGAAAAAAAAGGGAAATTGTTTTCGCTCGCCGAAACAGTCCATATCTTTAGTACTATCTGAAACTGAAAATAGAGGAATGTTCACTCAAATGAAACATTACGCAAACAGGGATTACAGATATAATGCATGCGCTGTATAATCATGTGACAGAAACTATTATATTCCCCAAAATGGAGCGAAAAAAAGTTATAAAATCTCATATAACTTTCGAAGTGAAGACTGTCAAATAAACGGTGAGTCAATAAATGTTTATCAAAACATTATATCACAACGTCCTCGTGGCATAGTGATTAGACTTTGGACTTGTGTGAAGGGTCCTCAGTTCGAATCTCCACCTATCCCTAAATTATTATTTTTTTTTAGATTTTCTAATATAAAACGGGGTTATTAATTTTTGTAATTTCCGAATTATTTATCTTTTTTATATCCTCGCATTGCTTATAGAATGATCTTTTCTACATTACCAGTAGACACTCAGGAAAGTGTAAGTGTTGTGTATTAAATTCAAAAACAGTAAATATGTGCTTGAAACTGTATTCTCATGTAAGGTTTAGCAACAGATCCTATGAATGCTTGTGCTCGAGAACAGTTACACTTCCAATATGTAAACCCAATCCATATTAAAATTAGTCATGCACATTACGCTTCCAATTCCCAATAAGTATCAGAACGTTATATGTATAAATGTTACTTTCATCTTATTTATAATATCATTGTCTAACACTTGATTTAGTTTTCAAAAGGTAACAGTGTAAAATGCCCACAGGTTTCTAGATTATTATATTATTATTATTATTTTAGTAGTCCTGAGTTTTCACAGATAGTGATATAGATGAAATTAAATCAGATGATAGTGATATGATTGTTCTTATAATTAGTTAATTACCCAAACTTCTGACAGTTTTCAGTTGGCAGAATGCAAAAGGTCTAATTTAGAAATAAACTATATTTTAAGTAAGGATAAGTATGTTTGCATTATAGATATAACTAGTGTAATTTCTATATTCCACTTCAGCATTTTTTTCCCCCCGTTATCATGATTCTGGATGGCTGAGGTGGAAGAGAGTCTTTTTACAAGTTTTTTTTTTAACCAGAATGAGTACTTCATGCGTTGTTGTAAAATAGGAATAAAAATGAAGGAAAAATTAACTGTAAAACTTTAGAAGAAGGTTATTATATTTCTGTGATGTAAGCGATCAACATGGCAGCAGCAAATACTTGACCAGCATTAGACTTGTTGTTAAGGTAAGAAAGACCTTTTACATTTCTGCGTGTGTGCGCAAATCACAGCGAAACTGAAAACTGAGACCTTCCAATAAGGTAAAAGAAACTACTCGGTGTTTCTCGACGATTGTCTGCCGATAACGGTAAATACTGACATTTATCTTAAACATTACGGGATATATCAAGTAGCTTTTCCAAAAGTCTAAATAGTGAGCACTAATTTGAGTTGCTATCGTTTTAAAATTAATTACAAGTGTGATTGCAGCACTAACCTAATAAGATAGTTTGTAGGGGAATTTCCAAATTATATAGTTGTTCATATCGGTTACTGCGAGAAATAAAGAAAAAATTCCAGCAATCACCGCAAAAAGTCTTTTTCTGCCTCTTCTACGAAAACAGAAAGTTCTGGGTGCAGATGCACAACAAGAAAGCGTAATTATAATTAATTTAAGAGTACTTGTAAATTGTGTGGACTTTAATCCATTAGGACGTTGTAGCGACCCATTTCCGTTTGGTCGCAACATATCTTACCCTGTCCCCTTTTTTTGTGCCTTCTTTTTCCTTTTCGCTCGTACTATGTCCTCGATATGTTTCGTCTTCAGCTTTCTACAAAGAGTTTTATTTGTCCATATGACAATGAAGATTAATTCCCCAAATTGCACGAAATATAATGAATACTACTGACATTTCCTTTAGTCAGTTTTCTTGTAATCTATGAAAAAAAAATTAGAACAGAAATCCTTCTCTTTAAATTCTCGAATTAACAAACATATTGACGGCATAATGAAAAGCATAGAAAAACACTTTTAATTGTCTCCATGTCATCAATTTCTATCAACATTTTATATTTCGACAGAAGTTTTCTCTAACACTCACCTGTGAAATGTGACATTGGAACCCTTATGCATCCGAAGCGACACAACTCATTACCATTTTAAAAATCATAGAAAAGCACAAAGAATGATCTGATTATTTGCATGTCTGTGAATGCAATACTTCAGTTTTATTCCATACGCAATATGGCGGACCGTGATACAAACTACTGGGGCGGCGGTCATTTTCGGCTTCAATTTATTTTCAAAGTAGGGGGATGTTTCGGCGTCTCCTTCTATTTTAATTCCTTCATGGTTAAAACCTGCTGCCTGTTGTTGCAGTGATTTATAGGGTGACCGTATCAATGTTTGACCAAATAAGGAAAATTTCAACTATGAACAAGAACTGACGTTTATATAATAGAAAAAATATACGAAACAATCCCTAAGACCATGCAGAATAAGTCAAAGAAAAAGCAGCTCGCATTTATTTCATTTAACACGACAACAGACAAATATATTGCTGAAGGTGTAGTTGCACCAGTAGTTGACCAGTTGTAGCCAATTATTGTGAACTACGGTTGTTGCAGTGTAGATCATTGATTCTGTTTACTGTAGATTGTTCCTTGAATAATGAAGGAATGTAATAATTAATTATTTCACTGTACCTTCTACTCGATATGCAGGGATATCTTCTATTACTTATACTTCTGTCCTTTTATCGTGCGCTCTGCTCTCTTCCAGATGTCCTTTACACTTTTTATTTGATTCTGGGGGTACTGTATTTCCTGATTGAACAGCATTTGGGGACTACACTATTAAACCTTATGGAAGTATAAAACGTACTGTGTTTACTACTATATCCAACACAAACTATTATTACTGTTTGTCTCCGTAATTAGTCAACCACTGGCGACTGGTCCATTACTGGTACGGTCACCATGTAGCTTCGCATGTCATAGACCAGGTGAATGAGAGACTAAAATGTAGCAAATCTTTTCGAAATGAACACTGAATCATATTTAACACTTTACGCTTTCTGAATCTTAGAAGCACTGTTATAAACATACGTATCCAGTATGTTAGTATGTTTACATGGTTCAAGGGGTACGGTAAATTGTAATTTATGGCAGCCAAGAAATGTAAAAATTACATCTATGGAGCTATTTAGATTCCCTTGCGGTTGCGCAGACACATGGAGTCTGTTAAACGTCTAATAATAAATATAAAGTGACTAGAATAAATATATAAAATTTTACCTCTCTACGGAATTTAATCTGGAATTAATAACTAACTTATCTAAGTTACAGTGTAGGCATTTTTTTTTCTGGTTTAGAATTTTTAAATGATATATATAAAAGTTAAACCTTTGTATAGTGAGGATAATGCAAGTAATAAATGAAGGAAAATTTAAAAGGACTGCGAAAGCCTCTGGACAAGTTGAACCAATGGTGATTTGTCATTACCTTCCTCTGGATCAGAAGTGAAGAAAAAAGAGGAACATCCACGCCCTGAACGGATTTTGAACTCATAATGCTGTGTCGGCCGCGTTCGCAGAAACATTCTTTAATGAGCACATCTTCTTATGTGGCCAGGGGTCTTACGCAGTTAACGACTACAGATGTCAATATTTTTCATTCTGCAGTGTTTATTCTGCTAGATTTTTTTTCATTCAACCGCACCTGGAGTTAATTTAAACGTTGCCTAAAATACAAATGTAAGTATAATAACATATGATATAGATTTCATCTAAATATTATCTGTATGGTGTACATAAAACAATAGGGATTTCGTGGTTTTCTTCCATACGCAAGATGGCGGATGGCTACACTGGACGATTGACGGGCGTCCATTTTCAGCTTCAAAATTTGGCAGCTTGGGCGTCTCCTAATTCCTCCAAGGTTTTAATCTAATGGAAATCCGTTGAGGGCAGCTGGAAAAAAATAAAAATTAGGGGCTCAATTTGACAAAAATTAAATGTCGCATTCTTTGAAGCTTAAAGCTGTTTGGGGACATTGATAAGAGATTATTCATAATTATAGACCTACTAAGGACTTTATGCTTCGATATCCTTCACAACGACTTTCCAATGAAAAGGACACAATGCTTTAAGACTACAGCACTTCGCGGGAAACATACTTTCCAGGCGCGCGCAGTTGCAAGTAAATCCTTCTATTTTGTCCTCTTTTAGTTTTCTTTTGTTCATCTCTAACGCAAACTAGCGCTTCAACGAGAGCAGCAGATTTCAGATTTGAGTTGAGTGACCTGGATTTAGTTGGTGCTTTACATCAGGTGACACTAAAGTTTTTCATTTGGTTATCTTCATCCAAAGAATTTACATGGAAGCAAGTAGAAAGAAACTTACTTCAGATTTGAAATCAGCGATATTGACCTGAATATTTTTAATCTGGTAATGCTGCAAACTCAAGCAATTTTAGAACAATTAGCTTCACCCATTTCAAGCCTTGAACCTTTGTTTACGGTGTCTTTGTTATCTACAGAACTCTGTAA
Organism: Lepisma saccharinum; assembly: GCA_022664845.1. Lineage (NCBI taxonomy): Eukaryota > Metazoa > Arthropoda > Insecta > Zygentoma > Lepismatidae > Lepisma > Lepisma saccharinum. The sequence continues at coordinate 67,692 of JAGDQP010002495.1, forward strand.
ACTTGGGTACATCACTCTTTTTTTCTTCTTGAACTTCACTTCCGCTTCAATACCTATATGCTACTTACCTCTATAACATTTTATTTTACAATATCTTTGTACTATAAGCACTTCAGAACATTGAATCTGGTTGAAAGACTGCTTCAAACTTGGAACGCCAGTACTATTCATCACTGGAAACACGGTCGTTTATATTTAAATCTTAGTAATGGACCACGGATAGCGAAGATGCGGACAAAATTGGAAGTAATCAAAAGAAAACTCTTTGGTATAGCGTTAAGTTTATACCATCAATCAAGTAGTTAGCTTCGTGAAAGAAAATAAGAAGGGCTGCAAGTTTCCAAAGATATTCATACAAAGTCCACTTAAAAAATTTCGACTACTTTATTCTCCAAGGTGCTTCTCCCGGTGCCGAAGATGTTGAAAGACAAAAATATCGGTATATTTTTGACAATTCTTTGTTTAAATATTCTGAGAATACGAAAGCTTCTTGATTTTAACTGGTAATTTCTAAGCACCCAGGGTCCTGGTTTGTCTAATAATTTCCAGGAAAGTGTCCTAATATTTAACAGCAGTGTATATGGTATTGTTCCGTTTTACCTAATGACCTTACACCTATTTACATAAAAGTCCCAGTCTCATCTTGATTTAGGTGCAAGGGGATATCCCGTTTCGCTTAAAATTAAAGAAGGGAAATCTTAACCTGTTTAGGGGATATTTTCCCTTGACCATAACGGAAAGAGTGCAGCAAAACATCTACAAGGACACTACACAGTACACATCAGGGGCTGTTCATCTGAACTTCGGAGTGCGCTCGTGTCCCTTCGGAAACCACGCCTCCTTTACGTCACAGGCGGATAACACATAGGAAATTTCTTAAGAGGTGGTGAAAAATAATTTATTGTGGCCTTTAGGAAAGGAATTTTTTGATAAAACAAAAAAACTGTTATAATCTACGCTATATTGCCTATAATATGAGACAGATTTGGTTTCAATAACTACAGTACTTTCAGAGCTACGGCCTGTTATTTGAGTTGGATAGTGGATTTTTATCCTTATATAATTTATTATGGCTGTTTGGATGGGATTTTTTTATATAATATGGAATAAGAGTATATAAATTAAGTAGCCTTGCCACGTATATCTATATAAGGATAAATTGCGGTATAAAAGATAAATTTTTGTTTGTAATGAAATTTCCAATCCTTTCAAAATTCCTAGTGTCGTATGTTTTCCTTGTACGGACAAGATTATTTTGATTACAGTAAACCTACCAGACATCTCTATGAAATGTGATGCTTCAGAAATAACCTTTCAGTACTTACTTCAGATTTATTTTCTTTTTACTCAAAGCGATGTGAGTAAAAAAAAATAATAAAAAAATACTTTTTAAGACATACATTTTTAAAAACAATATGTATTAGAAAGTGAAAAATATTTTTATGCCTGACTAAAAAGGAAAAGCATGGTGTGCGCTCTCATATACAGTCACTTTATAAGTTCTTGAATTGGCGCGCCCCATGTTTTTATTTTTAGTCATTCATAAACAAAATGATTTTTCACTTTTTAGTCCGAATTGTATAAGAAAAATATGTCTTTATTTTTTAGTTATTTCTGTGTTCGTTCTCAAGCTAATGTTTCCTGTCCCAAATCCTAAAGCGTTCTGCAACCAGTCAAACGACAGATCGTTGCAGGTTAGTATTTATTTTAGGCTAAAGAAGTCCATATTAAAAAGAAATATTATAATATGCTTTAAAAATATAAAACTATATGAATGTAACAATAGAATATTGTATTGTCGCCCGACTTACGTCGCCGCGACTTACAAATTTCATCATTGCGTGACGTCGGGAAATAAGTTAAATTAACGTTGCAAGATTTGAGGATACCACGAATCATTATGAACTAAAGAAAAAAGAATGTAAAAAACTTATATTTTTACATTTCCGTGTTTTCATTCTTGATTCACTGTGTACATGTTATACTAGCAGAGAAATCAACGAGACCTTGTTGTCAGTATCATAAGCAAAAGAAAGCATTGGTATAAACTTCACGAAAAATTCGGGAAATGTGATGAAAAAATAAATTTAAGAAAGTCAATTTTTCCTTGCTTTTTTTTTAACCTTAAGTCCTGAAAGAGCCTTCAGACGATAAGAAAGGTCAATTACTTATAAACATTTGCCCATTTTTAATACATCATTAAAAAAATATCTTTACCAGTCAAGGAAAAAATTAAAAACTTTCGTGGTCCATCAACAAAGTCCGTGGTGTTTATCAGTTCGCGCAGTGCCTCTGTATTATTATAATAGATCAGCTAAAAAGACCTTGTAATTGACATAAGCTTAAGAAAAAAATCAGTATAAACTTCAAGAACATAACAAAGTAGCTCAAAATAAAGAAGAAATAGAATAAAATGAACATTTTCTGGAATATATTCGCTCTTTTTCGGTCTAACCACCCTTCTGATTATTAAACAACCTTCATCATCATTTTAAAATGTTCAAAGAAACTGAAGAATTGACAGCAAAAATGTTGATCTCGGGTGTCGAAAATGTTGATCTTGGGTGGGGGAAGTGGTCATTTTTGTATCAAAAAATTCACATCCGAAAGATTTTTTATAAAATTATATTTATTATAAACTGATGAAAAATTGACCATTCAAATCAAATAACAGGCTGCAGCTCTGAAACTACTGCAGCTATTGAAGGGAAATATTTATTATTTTATAGCCCATATATTACAAATTATAAGTTTTTGATGTATCAAAAAATTCCCATTCAAAATGTTTTTATAAAATCATTTTTATTATAAACTGGTGAAAAATTGACCATTCGAATCATATAACAGGCTGCAGCTCTCAAACTACTACAGCTATTGAAGCAAACTATTTTTTATTTTATAGCCTACGTATATATTGCAGATTGTAACAGTTTTTATTGTATCAAAAAATTCGCACTCAAACGGCAATAATAAATTATTTTTCCTCCGCCTATTGAAAGGTTCCCTATGTGCTATCCGCCCGTGACGTCACTGTAGCAAAAACCGTTAGAACATGATTTTGAACTTCGGAAGCGCCTGATGAACATACCTTCTCACTTATTCTGTTGTACGTACCTTGGTACACATGATACTTCATGTTATCTTTTTCGGGTTGGAACAATTTCCAGTACAACAGAGCCGAGATTTGCTTTGAGCTTATCAAACGTGATATTGTATTGAACGTAATAAAAAGCATAAAACAAGCTTGTTGGAACAACATAAATGGCTACGTTTCTTTAACTTATCTAATTCAAGCTTGTTGCTTGTTAAAACAAGCAGTTATGCGAAGAAGCTTGTCAAACTTCAAATTTATTTGAATTTTGTTTCTTTGCACCTCTGCTGTGGCTTGATTGCGCTGAGGTCCCATCATGTGCCACGAATGTTTGGTCGTAACCTATCCTTGACCAACTCCCAACTTTTCACTACAGGCGTCTCTTGTGATCTGATGAAATAACTATAAATAACGCTTGGAAAGCGAGTTAGGTCGTATGATTCCGTGGTTTGATGACTACAGCATCGGATTAGTGTGCGCTGGGTCCTCGGATCGATTCTCACCCCGTTTTTTTTCTTTTTAAAGAAGTACATTGTTTTCTTTCGTGTCCTGCCAAGGCTATTTCAACATTGATTCTTGTAAACTAGACTTCTTGATTCAACCTTCTTTAAACCCTCTTGGTTTGATATGTTAAGCTTGCATCAAGTTGTCCCACTTCTCAAAATAAGTTTGATCCACTTCTGAGTGAGGTCAAAATTGCAATATATGAAAGAAATAATATTCCAAATAACTTCCTTTTTGTTGCGAATATTATATTATATATGAGTATTTTGTAATACCACAGGTAATACATACACATAGGGGTAATTAGATGAGTAAATGGGGTAATTACTAATAAGATGCAGTATTTCTTCCCTCTGCTCACTCATTATATTATACGAAACGGAAATACATTGTTTAACGTTTTCCAGAGCCAGTGTTTAACATTTCTCGAATTAGCTTGGATTAGAAACCAAAGTAGAAATACAAGCCAATGAAATACCACAAAATAATAAGAATAATTAAGTAGACATAACATCACATTCGTAACCACCACACTGCGTTTCAATAATATCAGTTGCTAAAAATAAGTATTGCTGAAATTAATTTTGTGAGTCATAGAGCTGACTAATCTCACATTCCAAATACAAAACTAAAAATACTAAAAACTTCCACAACAAAATTACACGTAGTGATTTGCATGTGCAAAAGCAATTTAGCAATCAATTATTGATTGAATTGTTATTAACGTCCTAAGGACGTGACCTACAACTTTGGTAAAGTGGGCTCCAAACGACTCATTTCAAGAGACCTCGGCGGGAATTGAACCCGTGACCACGCTGATAGAAGGTGAGTCCGCTACCCTCCCGCCACCCCGAGGTCGATTCAACAACCATCTTCGTTCAGTAAGAATATTCGCTGAAAAATTGACTACCCAGTCTATAACGTCATCACTTTTGGCAGTCTTTCTTTAAACTAAAATTATATACTTATAGCATTTATACCACTTCATGTCAGAAGATTTCATAACCATCTTATTCACTTACAAAATTATAAAAGTATATCTTGTCTTTCCAGAATTTTCAAATTCTTATAATGTGAAGAGACCGCTAGAGAAAAGTAGGATCGCTAGCAATCTAGCACCGACATTAAAACCATCAATAGCTCATTCGAAACTTATTCTGAATTCTTGTTACCACAATGAACATCTTTTAAGAATGCTATATTTACCAAAAAGAAATTACTGTTTTGAACTGCAAAGTTCCGAGATCGAAGTTTGCAATATTAACTGTGTAGATCACCCCGCCATCTTGGTATGACCTTTCCACTAATTTACATGGGAATTGTTTTACTCGTCTTTTGTCTCCCAGAATTAGAATTTTCATGTACCGCTTTCATGAAATTTACTTTAGTGGCTATTTTAACTCTTGTACAGTTCTGGTCGCTGAAGTTCCTTCAAATATATAAGTATGATGTATTATTAATAGTTTACCATAAAAAAGAAACAATATGTCAACGGGAAATTATACTATTCGTATGTAAAATATTGCATTTCTATAAAACAGCATGAGTCAAAGAAAACATAACGAAATACTAGGCGAAAACAGAAGTTAAAAATTACGTTCGTGACAGACATAAGACTAGTAAAACAATTCCCATGTAAATCAATGGAAAGGTCATACCAAAATGGTGGGGATGATCTACACCGTTAATAATCGAAGCTTCCAACAATATCCAACAGTAGTATCAGGTATCCAATAGTTGAACATTGATAAGGAATCATTCCATCTCAAATCGCCTAAATTTTCAGAATCTTCAAGGTCGACCATCTCAGATTTGAATGATTCCTTCTCCTCAAGTACTGTGGTTCAAATGAAGGAGAAATGTAAAATATTAATTTTGTATTTGTTTCCATTCCAGAGATAAATGATTTCATAGGAAGATTGAAAATCATGATATCTCCTATTTGTGACTGTCGTTTAAAATCGCAGAGTTAAATAAACAAATGTATAATTTCTGTTATTATTGTCCAAATGACGTGAAATTTTGGCAGGATTACCTCAAAGGCACACAGTTTCTTCCTACAATTTCAGAAGTAGTATTCTGTTACCAAGTTTGATTACAGGGGTTGTTAAAGACACGAAAAACTAAAAAATATTGTTGCTATGACATGAGGTAAGGATAGAGATTCACCGCTAAAGGTTTCAACAAATTGTGGATATTCTACGATTCAAAAGCTGATGAAAGAAATATATGTATCATCAAACATGATTTTTTTTGACTGATGGATCACACCATGACAAATCAGGCAGGAGAAAGATGGAATGTCACCCATAGTTTCCGATTTTGATGAAATTTGGTATATGTATTCTTGGAAGGGTTCTTAGTATTAATTCCAACTTACAGGTTTCTAGAGCACGTTTATCCGAAGTTGGCATGTTTTGTCCTTAAAGTAGTTCTTTTCGACACATTACGGAGACACACCCATTTGAATTTTCTAGATTGAATTATAGAACTCGCAAGTTCATCGCCGCAGTAACAAACGTTCGCCATTGGATTCTATCCTGGGAAAATTCAAGCCAATTTTCATCACGAACACCTACTTCTCAAAGATCTATTCTAATATTATCCTCCCAACGACGTCTCGGTCTTCCCAATGGTCTCCTTCCATCCGGCCTTCCAACCAGCATAGAATATCATCTTCATTTTTCCCCCATCCGAGCTACGTGGCCTGCCCACCTTAGTCGTCGCGATTTCATTATTTTTACATCATCTGGTGAATCGCACAGTCCGTGGAGTTCTTCACTATGCAGTCTCCTGCACTCTCCAGTCATCTCGTCCCGTTTCGGCCCGTATATCGTTCTCAAAACCTTATTTTCAAATACACGTAATTTATGTTCATCTGCTAGGGTCGTACTCCAACCGCAACCGTAAAGTATTACCGGCAGAATAACCGTTCTGTATATTTTTAATTTCAATTTCCTTGATATTAATTGCGATCTCAGAAGTTTTGGACTGAATAAAAACATGCGTTCCCCGATACTAAGCGACTTTTTATTTCTTCCGTGAACTCATTTTTGTTTGTTACGTATGCTCCCACACTGTAAAAAATGGAAACACGAAATGGATGAAAGTTACTCCGCTTTATGGAGAAATAAAAGTCGAAAATTAGCGTTTTGTTGTATTTACTCTTAAACGTGGATATAGTGCAAGCCTTTCAGTGGAAAGATTGGTAAAATTAACTCCATTTTAAAGTTAAACGTTTTCTTTGTTATAGCTTAACGTTAACTGAAAATGGGTTGAAACTGGCCAAAGTGATTTGTCCGTGAACGTTCAACTTATTTTACGCTTAAAACTCGGTCATTTTCTAATCGAAGTGTAAGCTAAACTGACAATTTTGAGGTTACGTACTTTTGTTGATGAAGTTTAAGCCTTAGTTGGATATTTTATAATCCAGTAACAGGAGTAACGTTACTTGCTTGTCACTGAACGCCGCGCCATTTTCAGTGTTTATATTGCCTTTACACTGCGAACAGTAAACAGTTCACTGGTGGACCGAGAACGGCAAGGATTGCATTGATGGAAAGAGAAATTAAGTTAGGTATAAATCTTTACACTGTAGCAAACGTATCTCTCCTTTTTTCACCAGACATTCCTCGTAGTAAAATCAAAATGGTGTTAATGATTAACCTCCTCTGCAGTAAAACCCTAGCTAGAGATATCACTCGGAAAGCCAGAAACACCAACTGCCTTCGTAGGTACACTGTTACACTGAAATATTCATGGTTTTATGCTGCTAGGTCAACACATTATATATAATGAGGTAAAACAGTAAAAAGAGCTTTGAAGATAAAGTTCCCACCAAGAACCCACTATTTTTATTGCATAATTCTACAGGAAATTATCTTCTCTTTCCAATGGTGCAAGTCTCATTTCTGTATCTGATGTTCCTTTTGAGATATTCACGGTATTATTTTGCAAGGTAAACACCATTCCAGATTTTTTTTTTGATAATCATAAAGGCATATCTCGAGAACTGTTGGCTCTACCACAATTTTGTTATCAAATTTGGATTCTCTGATGAATTTTACATAAGAAACATCTATCCTTGTATTTTACAATTCATAAAGCATGACAAAAAAAAAAAAAAATCAAATGGGTGTGTGTCCGTAATGCGTCGAACGCGACAACATTTTTTAAGGACAAAACATGCCAACTTTGAAGTGCTGTAACTTTGGATAAACGGGACCTAGAAACCTGTAAGCTGGAATTTATTTTGAGAACCCTCCCAAAAATGAATGTACCAAATTTCATCAAAATCGGAAGCTATGGATGACATTCCGCTTTTTGCTGCCTGAGTTATCCAACAGAAAAAAAAAAAGTTTAATGATACATAAAATCATACATAATACATTTAATGATACATATATTTCTTTCATCAGCTTTTGAATCGTAGAACATAAACAATTTGTTGAAACTTTTAGCAGTGAATATCTTTATATCCCGCGGCCCACTATATCTTTACCTCACGTCATAGCAACAATGTTTCTGTACTTTTATTGTTTATCAACACCATTAAACTAATTGTTGTTCTACTATGGATTATTATGCATAAAATTTTCAATCATTTTAAAGATATATTTGGAACAAAGTTTAAACTTTTCTTGCTGAACTTCTACTATACTCTCACGTAACATGTAAAATTTTATTACTGTCATTAATTGCCAACATCGTTAAACCAATTAACGTTTCATTAACAAGCGAGACAATATTTTTTAGTTTTTCGTATCTTTAACAACCCCTGTAATCAAACTTGGTAACAGAATACTGCTTCTGAATTTGTAGGAAGAAACTGTGTGCCTTTGAGGTAATCCTGCCAAAATTTCACGTCATTTGGACAACAATAACAGAAAATATACATTTGTTTATTTAACTCTGCGACTTTAAACGGCAGTCACGAATTGGAAATATCATGATTTTCAGTCTTCCTTTGACATCATATATCTCTAAAAAGAAAAGGAATACAAAAGGGATATTTTACATTTCTTCCTCACTTGAAACATAGCACCTGAGGGGAAAAAATATGATTCATATCAGAGGTGGTCGACCTGGAGGCATTAGGCGATCTGAGCTGGAATGACCCTCAGCACATCGAAGCTATTTTTTACAAAGACTCCCTACTTTCTATAATAAGGAGGACTCAAATTTTGCAAAGCCGAAAGTGATACTGGGTAGTTGAACTCAGGGATTCCGCCAGTATTTTCAGTTTGGGGGAATGTAAAGTAAAAATTTGTGAAGTTTTACACGGTATCCATCGATTTTTTACCTTAAAAAAATTAAAATTAGGGTGTGCTCTCGTGCATTTGGGATGACCATCGCACACGGGGTGTCTGGTGGAATCACTGGTTGAACCAATACCCCAGCGAAAAAATGTAGAGCATAATTATAAGATATGCAAAATTTATGCTCTTCTTATTAGAAAAATTATGGGGGACTTTTGTAAAAACAACTTCGATACGTTTATCGTTTCGAAAAAAACGCTCCTCTTTTTTGCACCATACACAATACATAAGAAGTTTATTTTCACATTATACTTGCATTTTTAAAACTATCTGGAGGCAGTATTTAACAGGCGCTACGAACTCTTGAGTTAGTATGTTGTGTACTTGGCTGGAAACCGTGAGTACTTAATCCTTCTCCGAACTGGTGAGATAAAAATTGTATTTTCAAGATCTCTCTGGAAAACCTCAAAATTAATGTCCTCACCAGCTGTCAAAGTTTATGTTAATCGGCATTAAAAAGCTTTCCACTAACCAAAGAAAAGTTTCTCTGCCTTTATATCGTACTTTATTTACACAATACTCCTTGCTAGGCAGATTTTCAGTTGGGCGATATATTAGCAGGCTCGATTTTTGTGTTCGCTGGTTCAGGTTCCATAAGAGTCAGTGGTGGACTGTGTCAGTGTTGCCTCCTTGCGCAACACTTAATTTCTTAAGTTATTTACACGGAAATAAATTAGTTTTAACTTAGTCAAGATGTTGCTAGGTTAATGAGCATATGGGTTGCACATAACCTACTGGTTGTTTACCACAACCCTCGCGAGACATGGAAGTACCTAATTCTGTAAGTAAATGGTACCCATTGAAAACGTTGAACAGAAATCTGGGTAAAAACAACCAACTCGTGGGTAGTAAGTTACATTGGTACAAGAAGAAATAAACAAACAACACGGTTAATTTAAACAACGTGACTGACCCACTGCTCGGTTATGTTAACCGTTTAATGTGCAAGTAAATTTAACCTTCTGAGAATTAGTAATTTTTTAACTTTGATTAGGGTTAGCTGAACCGAGTCTCGTCTATACGATTTGGCGGTCATTGAACTCTGAGGGGATTCCTCACGGAAGTTCTGTAACAACGCCAAAACATTAAGGTCAAGGTTAGGAGGTAACCTAGCAACCCTAAATCTAGGAATGTAGTGTTATATTAATAATTATTAATATTCTGGTAATGAGAAAGTGTAATATGCAACATTGAGATTCGTATAATGAATACCACAGTAGCACAACTTGTGAAATACACGCATTATCTACCGTAAGCTTCAAGTGTTTGGTGGACGAGTAGTCATTACCGCTTCGTACTGTTACGCATGAAGTCTCCGGTTCGATCCCAGCTCGGCGCGCATTTTTCTTTTTTATCAGAGACAACTATAATAAGCTACATGTAATGTAAATCATAACAATAACTTGCTTCCAGACGATTTTACCACATTTTTTTTTACAAATGTTCGTTCGAATGGGTTCAAGTAACTGAACACAGTTGTTTATCATAACCCTTCAAAATAACTTACGTGGAGGGTTAGATCAACCCACTGGATCTAACCTTCTTAACAGGATTGCTGTAACCTTGTACTCATTAGGTTCTATATTTACCAATTCACTCTGTTAAATTAACCCATTTTGGGGTTTCTAGTAACCTTTTATTTCTGTCCGTGTAATGTTTATTTGAATCTCTCTAAAATATAAAGTATGTAATAACATTCTATCCCTTCGTGTTCAAAAATGCCATAGTTTCCTTTTAGGAAGAGAAAAAAGAATACTTCACAAGTTCACAGTTTAATCTTGGTGTGTAATTTGTCAGCAAAGCTTTTAGTGCTCTACTCGCTGCAGAGGCTCTCCCTTGGCTGGATGTTTGAGTGACATTTCTAATAGCATTACGACTAGTATTGGGACGTTGCAACGACCATGCAAGTCACATGCAAACAACGACGTTCTCTACTCTTTTCTCCCCTCCTGAGCTTTTCACTGCATCTGGAATGTGGCACTTGTGGCGCGTATAACCTCCGCCTAGCTGCAAAAGTCTTCTGCTAGTATCTTTTCACTCGCAGAGTCGCAGTTTCTCTCTCTCTCTCTCTCTCTCTCTCTCACACACACACACACACACACACACACATATATATATATATATATATATATATATATATATATATAGAGAGAGAGAGAGAGAGAGAGAGAGAGAAAGAGAGAGAGAGAAAACGTGTATGTGTGTACTCGTCCGTTTTGTTTCTTGGTACAGCGCTGGTGAATTATTTTGCTCCTTCCTGCCTTTGAATACCGACTCTATCACAGAACGGTACAGCTCACGCTCGACCCTCGAGTTGTACGTAACGATACTGCTTAGTGTTGAAAGATGGACGCCAGAGCAAATATTTAAACTCCTATGTCCACTTTCAGTCTAATCTAATATGAACAAAATTTTCAATTCTAACTCAATTTTATACGCTTCTTAGCGCTGTGCGGCTCGTTTTCTTTATTTAAGTTTTAATTCCTGAGTTATTCACATAATAGTATACAGTACTCTGCATGTAATAGAAAATACTGCAAATAATATTTACGTTTTTTTGCCAGAATTAGGACATAAATAAAAAACGGGCCACACAGCGACATCAAGCATAAAAGGCTGAGTTAGAACTCAAAATTTGGTCCATATTTTGATTTAGACTGGAAGTGGACAAACCAGATTAAGTGTCCTCTTCGCTTCCTGGCTTCATATATTCATGATTTTTTTCGCACCATAAGCAGTTAGTCCAGTATAGCTTTTAGATAGAGATCATTGCGCGCGACTCATGTTACTTTAATCTCGAAATCATAATTTTACAGCTATGGCATTTTATCTTTCCATTTCAAATAATGTGTATATACATTATAACGCTCTTCAAGTGAATCTATTTATGAGGAAAGCTGCTTCTATAAATTGAAATGTAATATTGCAATGCGTGTGTACTTCCTTTCTGGTAGTCATCAGGGTGTCGCAGTTTTAGATTCACTCGTTAAGAAACGTTTGCCCCGAGCTAGTAGTATACGTTAAAACTTCCTGTGCAGAAGCGTAAATGCTGTCTTTGGACATAAAAAGGATATATTATTCAATACATGAATAAGATAGTGAAGATGGAGGAACAGAAAATTCCAAACACAATCCATCAGGCTGAAGTACTCAAGGAAACACTTATTAGCAGCCATTTCAATTTCTGGCTATCCTTTTTTTTTTTTTTTTTTTTTTTTTTAGTAAATTGACCTTGCCTTGGCACAAAAGACTATTTTCCGCTTTGAAACAAATATTAGACGTATAAGAAGACCAGCTTGATGATTCGAGTGAAACATCAGACAACACAAACATGGTATGAAAAAGGAGAAAGAGTGAAAGAATTGAATGGGCAAGGGAAGCAAAGGAAGTATGGGATGTGATTACTTACGAAGCAAAATTCCGCTTTACATTCACATTGCACGTTATGGCAGTCACGCTGTTTACTCCAGAGAAATTTCCAAGCTAATTTTTAAATTTTTAAAAAAAAAAAAAAAAAAAAACTGTGGAGAGATTATGTTCAATTTACACATTTCTTGACAAAGGAAAGCTCTGCCATCACGAACTGTCTTCAGTCTACTCGGCAGAAGAAGTTCGATCAATGTCAAGAGTTGTGGGCTTGTTAGACTTTATAGTTCAAAATAACTTGGAGAAAACGTTTAGTGAATCTTCAAAGCTTCTAAAACTGATATCAACAATAACAGTCACATAAATTTCTAGCCACGAAAAATTGTGAGAAACTATTAAATTCTATCATCATATTATAGCCACGACATTTTTCTCAAAATCGTAATTAACTGACTAACGTCCCTTTATTTGAAAATCTGTTCACTTCTTCTCTTGTGTATACGTTACATAATTTAACTATACGTTGATTGATTTGACTGGTTGTATGTATGTTTCGTTAGCCCAAGCCCTTCCCTAATTTTTTTGTGGGCCCCTACTCTTTGTGGCTGGTGACGGGCCTGAGTGCAACACCCAGTAGGGACAACCACCGGCCGCCACTGATACACTATGAACGGAGTAATTCGGAGCTCACTTTAGCAAACACTATACGTCCCGTCCTTTGAAGCCCACCAGCTCGTTTAGGCAGATAATAAAAATTAAATGAATCCTCACTGAGGGAATGCCTAGTTGGTGTTGGATACCTGCTCGCCACGCAATATTATAACGTCGATCTCAGGACCTTGCAGTTGAAAAGTACAGTTAATTTTTTGCGCATAACATTATTACAAGATGTTCATTTTGTCAGTGAGATATCAAGGCAAGTTTTTATATGAGTTGTTTCAGCATAAAGTCGGAAGCAGTAGAAGACTACAGGAAAAGAATATGATTTGTCCATTTTATTGAATTTACAGGAGAGCATTTTAAATGTTTTAGAAATAGCATTGCATATACCTGAACATCAAGTAAATATTTTCTTGTAGCAGACGGACTATGCATACTATCTTCATGAATGATAGCTTGTTAAAAAGATCCTTCAAAAATGGCACTCTTAAAACTCAATTTAGCCCAAAATGGACAAAGCACGTTTTTCTTCTGTGGTCTTCAGTTATTTATGCTATATCTCAAAGCAAAAACACGAAAACGAGATCAATGCTTGCACGTACACAGTAATATAAAGAGGGAAAGAAAACACTTAAAGCGGATGTTGGAACTGAAACGGGGAAATGGTATTAGAGACGAGTGGTTAAATCAGTGAGTTAGACATGGCAGAAACGCTAATAACTTGGATGTCCATCTTGGTTTTAGCATGACAAATGCTCCTCTATGCTGAATAAATTCAGTTCGCGCACAGAGAAATTAAACAGCACTTTTCCAAAGTACTTGTAAGTCCAAAGGAAGCGCTTCATTGACTTCCTTCTCTTTCACTGCAACATAATTGAAAGCAATCCCATTGTCCATCTCTTCCAGTCTTCGTTTTAGCTATTAAAGCATTCCATTCAAGAGTAGGATTTCTATGCAGAGATTAAAGTATTATTGTGTGCGCTGTTGCTCTGTCTGTACCACAGGAACTCTTTCAATCTCTTTGAAAGACAATCGTACAATCAGGAAGTTAGATTCATCAAATCTTGACCCTCAGAAGGAATATTTAAAAGAATGTGATAAAGAAGTGATTAATATGTATATATATATATATTATCAGATTGCTTTCAATTATATTATATTATATTATATTATATTATATTATATTATATATATATATATATATATGAGCTCCTTCGTAGCCTAGTCGGTAGCGCGCTCGACTTCAGTGCGAGCGGTCCCGGGTTCGATTCCCGGTGGGAGCTCAAAAATTTCGGTGTTGACCCAGCATCGTGAGGACAATTGGGGAGCTGCTGTGAATAAAATACAGTGGCGATCACAGTGAGAGCTTCGGCTCTCCTCTCCCAACCCGTCTGGTCAGCGTGGGAGCAGTAGACCAACTCCTCCCTTCGGGGAGAGGCCTCATCCACTAGTGGATTGAATATGGCTGTGATTTATTATATATATATATATATATATGTATCTAGGCATTTCATCTGATCCACAAGCGAGGATATTCTTCGTTATTCATACTTTATATGTTTTCGTACATCCTTTTCCATAAAAAGAAGAAATTAAAAATGCGAATTGTTGTTCCCAACTATCTCTCTTCCGCTCTGTTCATTGCCAGCTATAACCGTCATTCATAAATAAAGTTAAAATAAAAAAATAATGAAAAAAGATTTTAAAAAACACGCTTTTTAAAGATGGACTAAAAAGTAAAGAAAGAGACAATAAATTGAATTAATCTTATGAATCGGAAAATAAAAAAGCGTGGGTGCTTTTGCTTACCTTATAATAAAATCGTATCTAAGAGCACCCACGCTTCTATTTTCTGATTCATAAGATTAATTCAATTTATTGTTTTTACTTTTTTTAAAAGCATGTTTTTTAAATCCTTTTTTTAAATTATTTTTTTTTGTGACCAACTCTTGGTCATACACACCGAATTTCGTTTCTGAAGATTTAGTGGTTTGAAAAAAGTTTTGGTGGCCATTTTGGACTAAAGATAGCGACTTTTTTAACGTATATTATCGTGACTTAATCATGATGTTACAGCTTCATTTAAAATTTCATTTATCTAGCTCGAATGGTGGGGAAAATTCTATTTGGGAGACCATTTTGAATCCAAAATGGCAACTTTTTCAAAATGTTGTAATATTTTCCTAAACTATTTGTTATGACACACCTTTATGCCAGATTTCGTATCTCTGGCTCAAACGGTGTAGAAAATGAATTTTTGTGTTCGCCATGTTGGATCAAAGATGGCGTCTTTGAAAAATTTGGTAATATTTTCGTAACCTACTAGTGATAATGTACCTCCATACCAAATTTCACTTCGCTAGCCCCAGTGGTTTAGGCCGTGTATTCCATACAACAATGGGTTTGGCGGCCATTTTGGGTCCAAGATGGCGACTTTTTCAACATTTTGTAATATTTTCTTAACCTACTAATGGTCATATACCTTCATACCAAATTTCATTTCTCTAGCTCAAACGGTGTGGAAAATAGATTTCTTTAAGTTTATGTTGTATCCAAGATGGCGTCTTTGGAAACGTTTGGTAATATTTGCGTAACCTATTAGTGATAGTGTACCCTTATATCATAGAATTAGGAATATAAATAGAGGGAACCTTGGGCTGTCTTGTAGGAGAGGGGAATGACGCCAAGAGACGGAAGGGACGAGGCATTTCAGCCATATTAATTGGCCCCATATTTAGAGACCCTCTTTTCCGAGTACTGCCTCTGTGAGGTGCACTCATCCTGCTATCGAAAAAAGGCAATCTTTGTTTTGGCAATCTTCATTGACACCAGGGGAACCTTTGACAACCTGTGGTGGCCGGCCCTATTTCTAAACCTAAAGAATAGCGAAATACCAAATTACATAATAAGGGTACTCGGGGACTACGGTACGAACAGAACAGTCAGCCTACGTGCCCCAGGAGAAAAGATGACCTGGAGACCGAATAAGGGATGTCCGCAGAGATCGATCTGTGCCCCAGTCTTTTGGGACATTTGCATCGATCCCTGCATAAAGAAGATCAACGAAATGGAGGAAGAAATGTCAATAATCGCCTATGCCGACGACATTGCTGTATTGGTGGAGGCAGATTCCAGACGCGAGATGGAAATTAAAGCAACGAAAATATTAGCGACAATTCATGAATGGTGCGAAACTAACAAACTGACGGTCTCTGCCTGAAAAACTCAGTACATGATATTTAAAAATAAACTAGAAAGAAACCCTATAATAAAATTTAATAATCAAAACTTAAAAAAAGCTAAAACATTTAAATACCTAGGGATCATCCTAGATGAAAAACTAAACTTTATTGAGCACATAGAAGCTACGAAAAATAAAATAATCAAATTTGGCAATAAAAGAACTTCAATAGCTACAACAAGATTCGGGTTGCCTATAAAACATATCAAATTGTATCATAACCAAATTATCAATTAAATCGTCACGTATGGATCTAGTGTTTGGGCACACAGGCTGACAGAAAATAGGAGTTTAGCAGATAAACTGGATAGCGCGGAAAGATCTATATTAATAAGAATGTCCGGCGCATATCGAACTACACCTGGGGTGGCGATATTAGGAATAGCGCCTCTGCATTTGAAGAACATCAAGTCTGCTGCTTTGTATTGGATGAAGAAAAATAATATAATAAGAGCTACGGAAATCTTAGGAACCTTGCCAAACAATAAGGAGGAAATAGAAGAAAATATTATATCTAAATGGCAAGACTTCTGGGAAAGAAGTAGAACATCTAGAAGACTATATGGAATAATAGAAAATATATACAACCGACTGCAATGGAGAGGATGGAACCCGAGCAGAGGCGCTGTACATTTTTTGAGTGGCCATGGGCCGTACCGAAGCAAATTATATGAATTCGAACGAGTTGACTCCCCGATGTGCGTGTGTGGCCTTGAGGCGACCCCGGAACATGTGGTCCTCGAGTGACCGGAAAACCAAGTAAATAACGAAGGAACAATTATACAACAAATAGTTGATTTAAGACTGGAATTACAAGACACAACAGTACGAGACATAATGGAAAATGAGGAAACGAGGAACTCTCTGGATCTACTCGCGGCAAAGATTTCGCATATATATAAAATGAAATATATTAATGGGCAATAAAACCGAAACAATAAATAACTCTACGAATTACACTACTGAGCAACTAACTCAAGCAAATGAATATAGACTATATTCCTTGTGTCCGTGTAACCATGTGTTCGTCCGCTCGTTCGTTCGGTCGGTCGATTGTGTATTCGTTGGTGATGAATCGGGTATTATGTTTGCATGGCGAGTGTGAGTGTAAGAGCGATATTTCAGTCTAGAGTAATGGTTGAACGATGTCATGCGAACTTTGTGGATTTTAGATCTTCTCCGCGGTCGTGGCAATCGAGTACCCATTCCCTAGAAGACAGAAATACCTAAAACTAATAATAACAGAGCGCTCACGATGCTGTACATATGATCGAAAATAAAACCTTTTCATCGCTTCCTGAGTTTCTGCCGACTTCTAGTCAGGACAGCGCTCCAACTCTGGATGGCAAGAACTTAGAAACTGCGGAAGAAATATAATGCAGCGAGTGCGCGAGTGAAAGTGAGAAAATGCGTGTGATGTGAGGTGATGGACGCGGTGAGTCTGGAAGAGAGAAGAGGAAGAGTTCCCGGAACCAGCCCCGATCCATGGATCTGGAGGAGAAATCCCGCTGCCCGGGGGCCTGAATCAACTCGACCGGCTTGGAGCCGGATATAGAATGAATGGGAGTATGAATGGAGGAACGAATGTTACTTTATGTGTTTTCTATAAAATATTCAGTTAGTGATACTAGGGGACATATAGTTTGCTGGGATAAAGGAAGTTACAAATAGTATAGATTAGGTAATGGGAAAAGATTCGAATTAGAAAAAGGAAGACATATAATGTAAAGTAGAAACTCTCTAAGCTCAACAAGAGAACGGATACAAAATAGGAGTGGCAATCGTGTTAAAATACTAATAATAAAGATAATAAACAATAAAGTATGAATGAATGAAAGAGAAAAAATAGACAAATCTAAAATTGTCATAAATCAAATCAGAGAAACGCACAAATAATAAATAAGAACTAAATGACAATAATAAAAACTAAAATAATAATGTCACAAACAGATATAAATGAATAAATAACTGAGGATTGTATAGCTCAAGTCACTTGTATATGTAAAATAGTGTATGCATTGCTAGTAGAGAAAATAAATAGTAACTTTCCCCCCAACTCGCGCCCAGGTTTTTCTATCGGGAACTAGGCTACAGAAATATCCCCCCTCAGTCCTCCTATACTCTTCTCCTTTTTTTATCTTTTTTTTTGGATACCAGTTTAAATCTATGCAATTTCAGGTCCTACGGACTCCGTGCCTCGACGCTGAGAAGGGGTCGAGACAGGGAGACCACTTAGGGGATGGCCTACCCCAGCTTTGTGAAGAATCCCTTTTAGATTCATTGCGACCCTCAGGCGCTCGAAACAAAGCTGTGCTAAGAGAGCAAAGAGGTAGGGGTGGCAGGAGGGTCCTTAAATAAAAAAAATCTTCACAGTACTCGGTATAAAGGGACTCTAATGGGGCCACACAAGATGGCTGCCGATGAACCGTAATTTGGCTTAATGTGACGTCATGTATGTTCTCTCTATTCTCTTCCTAACTCTATGCCTTATACCAAATTTCGTTTCTATTGCTCTAGCCGTTTAGGCTGTGTATTCTATACAACAATGGATTTGGCAGCCATTTTGGATCCAACTTTTTCAAAATCTCATAAGTTAATATTGCATTGCCATCCAGTTCTGAGCTATGTTTAAAGTTTAAAGTCTCTAGCTCATCGGGAAGTTATTTTAAAATCGATTGCGAAATTTGTACCGAACAGGCAGACAAGAAAGCGAATTAAATTTTCTGTTATTTTGTTATATTTTGTACAGAACAGACAGACAAGAAAGCGAGTTAATAAAAACGTGTTAAAATAGATAAGATCGATCTGATGAGGATTTCCTTTATTTACTTTTAAGTATGTTCCATTCAGATGTCAGACACTTGTATACACATTTCGATAAGAAAATACTTTTTTAAAGCTCAAAAAGTACTAAACAGACTTTTACATTTCTCGAATAAAACTATTTTTAGCTTAATTTTCAAACCTACTATCGACTTGATAACCAACGAAGATCGAAAGGAAGGATTTAATTGTTTCATTTGTCCTGCAGCAAGGGCAGCCATATTAAGTCTAAAATAAGTATATTTACACTGGTTACCACAAAAGTCACTCAACCTGGTGTTTCACGGTACGTAACTGTTAAATTAATGCAAAATCCTGACAGGTTTTCCCAGTCTAACTAGGCAAATTCCAGGATGGTACTTACAAACTAGGCCTTGGCCGACTACCTTTCAACATCCTCTCCCCTTGCCTATCCCTGTGTGAGCCTCAGATGCCTAAAGGCCATAAATAAATTCAATTTAAACGAATGCTAATAGAGGTACCGTTCTTCAGCTAAAATATAACCATATTGACAACTTTTGAGACATCAACGAATGAAAGCATTCCCAGCAAGCCAAATGCCGACCCCGACCAACTAGTAGTAGGGAAAGAGTTGGGGGAATATCGGCGTGACCCATGCGTGGCGTTTGGTCGTCGGGCCATTTTCCGGGACGCCGCCGTCGGTCTCCCGAATTGCTGGCATAGGGGCGCCCATCGACATCAGCTCCTTGTCGGTTGTTTCAAAACCATCAACTTTGCAGACCAAATGACGTCGTCTGGCTTGCTGGGATTAAGCATCACCCAGGTATGATTGAAAAAAATTGTTGTAAGAATTGACTTTTTCCTTTTGTACAAATGAAACACTCGCTCCACCCGAAGGCAGGTTCGACTAAAAGGGAGACAGTGGACAAGTGGAGCCCTGCTGCCGAAAAGGGAAACCCAAATATAACGTAGCAGAATACCTACCCGTGAGAAAAGCTATATACAGCCACAGAAGAGGGCACAAAATAAAAATATAATCTTGAAGAACCATTATCGGACATGAAGACAAGGCGGGTACCTACCCATCAGTACCTTGCTTCAGCATATAAGACCCTACGCGGATACCTTATGCACTAGTCTAAGCACCTGAAGCATGCATGAAAGAAAGCCCGAAAGAAGTGCCAGAACGTAGACAAGATTGGCGATAGCAGATGGCTAGAAACACTAGAAAAGACCCAACAAAAGTGGGGAGAGACTTCGTCGAGAACACCTCGCAGGAGAAATTTTAATCATCTAATACCAGGGCTTGAAATGGACCGGAGCAAACCGGAACGGCGTTCCGGTTCGTGAATGCATGGAGCATTCCTGTTCCGTCTCGTCAATATGGTAATCATAAACAAAAAAGAGACAATAGCATGTAAACGAAAGTAAAGCGTTCCGTTTCGTGAAAATTACCATTTCGAACAGCCTAATACTATATTCACTTAAGCAAAGTGCAAACAGATACGTGCGATGTAGATATAGGAACAAAAAATATAATAATATATAATATTCAGCAGCTTCCCAGATCTGCATCCTGAGAGCCCGTGCTCATAAAAGCCATGCACAAAGAGGAAGAAACCGTACGATAAGCATGCGCCGAAGGAAAAGCAATCGAAGAACCGACGAGAAAGTAAATTAAAACATAGAACGTTATTTTAGTGAACTACTGTAACAGAGTTACTATGAGGGGGCTCCCATCAGGTTGTTGAGCAGACCGGCTAAAGTAAGCACTTTTCACCTTATTCTTTAGACCATGGATAGAACTCTCTCGCCTTTACCAAACTCATTTTCCATAAAACGCAACAACGAACTGTGTTCACCAGGCGGAATCCCGGTTCCCGTCCCTTGACAGTGACCGGTACTATTTACATCGGTACTGCAGAATGGGTTCCGCGGCGGAGTGTCAGTGCACCTGGCAAAAAAAACAAAACTGCAACTTCATTCCAGTACCCAACACCTAACCTCGTTCTTCCGAAATCTGAACCACACGTTCATCAACCGGTAGTCGAGAATCTGAGGGCTGGACCACCGGAACGTTAGTCGCTAAAATGTACAAGACCAAATCAGTCACACCCAAGTTAACACTGGTCACGAGATTTTGATAAAACTTAAATGATTTTGACTATTCTCTGTATTTGGTCACTCATCCGAGAAAAATATCCGAACCTAATCTCATTTAAATAACTTCTTCATAAGCACAACGAAAATATCAGCTCGCGGACGGACATGGCGGTACGTTGAGAACTTTAAACACAGCAATACTATAAACCAAAGTCAAATTATAATAATGGACTACCTACGTACTCAAATGAAACCTTTAGACAAGGGATAACTGGTAAAATGGTATTTATTTTCTTAAGCAAAGCAGAATGCGTAACTAAATAATTCGAGCACTGAATATCGTGGAAAAAAGAAAGCTTTGTAAAAAGATCTTAGAATCACATGTGGTTGAATTTCTTACGTTTTGTTTTCATTTTTACAATAAAATTTCATCAAAATTTTTACAATAACGCTCTACACCTCTGCGGAGCACAAATTCGCACACAATATTACAAGGAAATACTGAAATTTCGTTCCAAATTTGTTAGGTTTTGCATTTACACTTTGGCCCACTATAACGAAAGCTTTTGCTTAAAATGCAATATGTCATTTACCAAACAATTGAATACAAACAGTATCGTTGAACAGAATTTAGCCTTGATTTTCCTGAAAGTTAAATGATAAGTCTTTACATTTTCAGAACTACTGCAACCTAACCGCAAGTTTCAATAATAAACATACGAAAACACATAGGTTGGGTTAGGTTCGATTATGAAACATACTCTTCGCATAGTTTGACTTACGGTGATCTGGGATAACGAGAAAGTTTCGAATTATTGTACCGGAAAATCATTGAGTTACTTTCGGCTGAAAAGCTAAATATCTAAACGGTTATAGACGAAAATTTCTAACGTAAAATTTCAACGCAAAAATGCCACACTAATTTCCAGACAGTCAATTACAATACTGAGAAAGAATGTGCACTTTAGATATAACATAAGCAATTGAGTGCAAGGTAAGAATCCTGACTTTCTAAACATGGTTTCCATACTGAAAATTTACGATCAAACTTTATTATGAACAGATCTGGACTGTAGAGAATGAATTTTGGAACCTTAACTACCACATATCGGAAGTTGGGATACCTGACCCCCATTGCCAGCGAAATTACTCAGCCATGTTCACTACACACATTTCGTCACAAGAAAAAACACATATGCACCATGCTGAAAATCACTTTCCTTATGATTAATGTATAGCGAAGATCTCTAAACACTATTTCCGTATATGCCAAACGTATTTATCTTGTTACACGAAATTTCAATGCCGCTTCAACAAATTCAAGCCGAGATAGTTCAAACTTTCAGGAAAGAAAGTTCATAACCAATTCAAGAGATTCTTCTGTGCCGATGTTTTTTATTTTCTTTCTTGTTCATTTTTGGAAGAGCTTCATTGTTATAAGTTTGGATATCCATAACAACAATGAACAAGAAATAAAATAAAAAATCGACATGGATAGAACTCTTGAATTGGTTATGAACTTTCTTCCCTGAATGTTTGAACTCTCTCGGCTTGAATTTGTTGAAGCAGCATTGAAATTTCGTGCAACGAGATAAATACGTTTGACATATACGGAGATAGTGCTGCCATCTTTTGTTAGAGATCTTCGCTATACATTAGTCTTACAGCGCTCCTCAATCTCAACCTCCTTGACATTAATCGCGATTATATGAGTTTCTGGACTGAATAGAGACATGCGCTTTCCGATACTATGCGATTTTTTTATATCTTCCCTGACCTCGGTTTTGCTTGTTACATATGCTCTTAAGTATGTAAATTTGTTCACTTTCTCTATGTTCCCATTCTTAATATCTATTTCCGTCATTCTCAGTGTCTCGGCTTGTTATAATGTATTTTGTTTTCTCTACGTTCACCTGTAGACCTGTCTATCTCAATTTGCACATTGTTACCCATTACACTATCTGGAAATTTTTTAGAACAGAGGCGTTACAGTAATTTTCGGAACAATATTCGTCGTCTTCCCCTGACAGCCATTACTACCTGCAATGATCGGAATCACCCACCTTTACTCTATGTTATTCTATTGTGTCTTCAGGATAAAGTGTTAAGTTACAATTTTGTATCAATCGAATAACACTGTTCAGAGATGGAATTGGACATTTTGCCACTTTTAGACTAGGCACATTTCACGCTGTCAACCAGCACCGAAATAACCACATGACTCCATTTGAGTGTCACCGTAAGCGAAATAATGACAGATCTAACATAATTTCTGAAATGTTAATTCAGTCTCTTATTTTAGGAATATTCTGCGAGAATCCCAGTGGAATGTTCCAGGCGTATTCGCGATAAACACGAAGAACATTCTCCGATCATTTGGGGTAGAGTTCATGTATAAAAGGATGTGAAACATACTTAATACTAGCAACATTGTTCCTTCCTATAGTAAGCAATATACCAGGAATATCCCATTTAGATGCCTAAAATACGTAGAATTTCCAGATGAATTTAAGATCAATATTACTACAAAATGTTGTTGAAAATATTTTGAAGGATACAGGTGTTTGAAATTTCGGGAATATCCCTAGTATATTCTGAGAGTATCCCCAAAGAATCAACTATTAAACACACACACGTCTATTCATAGAATATGTCTGGAATCCCTAGCATAGGTACTAAACCCTAACTTTCAGCTGTTCGTGTAGTGTTCTAAGCATATCGCAGGAATATTCCCTTGTCCTCAGAGCTAATGTTCGTATCATATTTTTAACTGTACTGTGTGGGAAAACAAACGGCATCACTGAAAATTAAGTAACAAGACTGTGTGCAATATGCGGTCTTTATTTTACTTGCAACTAATAAGAAACATGCAATAGTAAACAAACGTACAAGTAGAAGGATATTAGACTAAGTAAAGGGAAAATAATGCATTTTCGGGTTGGCCCATTTCAACTACCGTAATGCCATAACTTAATATTACTTTGATTTGCTTCCGCATGATAAATTTATGCTGATGATTGGTGCTCCCTGTACCGAAGCAGGTGATCAGATATCATATAAGGCATGTCCGAGAAATAGAGCGCACTTTTCAGACAAACAAATTTATTGACAGAAGAGAGCATACAGGTTCGTACAAATTCTTTATACATGTCGTGAATGTTTTAAATCACGCAAAGCTTGTCGAACGCCCTTGGTGCCAGTAGCACGAAGAACCTTCCAGGCATGGCACATGATGTTTTATCCATGCTCTTGAGCAATGTGGCTGATGTTGGACCACATTCGTTTGAAGCCACGAAGACTTTGTGGCTGCCTGGGTCGCCTAGCATACTTCTGCTTGCATAGCGCCCAAAACATCTCAATACCTCTTGTTTCAGGCACATTTGGGGCATTGTCCTTTTTCTCCACGAAGTCGATGCCCTGATTGCGAAGGTAATCTGTCACTACACAAGCATAATGTACCATTGCCATATCTGGCCAGAACAAAACGTCACTTGGATCATGATGCTGAGTAATAAAGGGTATCAAACGACCCATCACACATTCCCGTAAATAGGTTTCAGCATTTATGGTGCCTTCCGAAGTGAAGGGTTCTGAGAGATTCCCATCTGCGTCCATGGCTTGCCACACGAGATAACGCTTAGGAAACTTTGGCTTCCTCTTGAATTTGTGATCAAATGACACAAGGGCATTGTCTGAGGTATGATAAAATTTCCTTCCTGGAACAGCAGAGGGATCCATGTGATTAGCAGGGCCGCAACTAGGCATGAGCCCACCGGGCCCGGGCCCTCCCCAACAAAAATATACAAAACTATTATAGCTCTCGGTTTTAATCGTGAGGATTATATTTAATGAAGACCGTGTAATTGTTATATTATGTGGTCGTCAAGAATTGGCTCTACGAGCATCAAACGATTGTGGACAATTAATTACTGAGCAGCTACTCCACAATTGAAAAGCTTGTTTCCAAAAGGTACTAAATCTATTTTACTTTTTTTTTTTTAATTTCTTCTATATTTCATATAATATATAAGTTCCTGATTAGATTTTGCTTTGAGTTTAAACGAGGAAGTACTCTATCCAATTAAAATCAATGGTTTCATATAACAATTGTTTCATAATCGAATCAGGAAGTTGTATTATATGAAATATAGAAGAAATTAAAAAAAAAGTAAAATGGATTTAGTACCTTTTGGAAATAAGCTTCTCAATTATGGAAACTTTAGAGACGTAATTACGATTTCTTTGGATGCTGGAGATGGTGTTCTCCGAAATAATCTGGATTCTGCTCCAGACAGCGCAAAGTACACCCACTTGGAAGATTCAAAACGAAATCATCGAGGAATGTGGCAACTTCATTGTTAAAGCAGTTATTAAAGAAATGCAGGAAGAAGTAATATTTCAGTGTGCTTGCCGACGAAGCTACTGATTTAGCAAAGATGGATCAACTTGTTATCTGTCTCCGACATGTCAAAGATTGCACCCTGCATGAAAGGTTCTTAACTTTCGTCGACGTTACTGACAGAACAGGAAAGGGTCTTGCTAATAGCCTACCATCATTTAGACTCTTACAGACTCGATGTGGCGTATTTGAGAGGACAAGGATACGATGGCTGTAGTGTGATGAGTGGTCGCTTAGGCGGTGTTCAAGCAGAGATAAAGCTTAATTGCCCTACTGCTGTGTATGTTATTGTTCAAGTCATGTGCTTAACTTATCTGTGGTCCACGTTTGTAACCTCAACAGTATTCCAAATGCTCTTGGCATTTTGAATAGCGTGACAACTTTCTTTCCTGCTTCAACCATGAGGTCAGCAGTTTTGAAGCGCTATGTGGAAGATGAAACAGATGGAAACAAGAAAAAATTGTCTCGTTACTGCCAAACAAGGTGTATTGAAAATCACGATGGGATTTGCACATTTTTTCAACTCCTTGCACCAGTAGTAAAGAGTTTAGAAGAATTAACAGAACGAATTGACGCCTCAAGTAGCATGGCATCAGCATATCTCAGTGTTTTAACAAAATGCGACTTTGTATCTGCCTTTGTTATACTGAGTGAAATAGCCTCTAATCTCTTACCACTATCTCGAAAATTACAGACAGTCACCTACTTTCGAGTTATTGGGAGCAGTCACATTGGTTAGTAACATCATCAGCCTTCTTTCAAAGAAAAGATACAACGCAGAAGACAGTTTCAAGACTTCTTCTTTGAAAATAAACAGTATGTGAAAAGCTAAGTGTTCCTTTATCAAAACCACGATTTACAAACAGACAAAATCAACCTGCAAGTAACGAAGAGGAGTCTCGTTACCTTCGGTCTATAAGTATTCCTAATTTGGACTATCTTGTGAGTGAATTAGAGGCATTGTTCGATCCTCATCAACAACAATGTATGGACCTTCAGCACCTAATACCACAATTAATTAGTGAAGCAGATTTTGAAGCACTGAAACCTGCTGTGAAATTTTATGAAGTGGATGTCAATTTAGAAAATGTTGTTGAAGGAGAGTTTGAACTCTGGAAAAATTTGTGGTGTGGTAAAGAAAAGAAGGTTTTGCCACAAAATGCGCTTGAAGCGCATTAAGTTTGCCCCAAGTCTGTATACCCTAATATCTACACTCTTTTACAAATGTTTGCAACCCCCCCAGTAACTACGTGTAGCCCTGAAAGGAGCTTTTTCTGTCTCCGCAGACTAAAAACATATCTACGTACTGTCATGTCAGAGAACCGGCTAAACGGACTTGCTCATATGGCAACGAACAGAAACATTCCTATTGACATAAAAGAAGTTGTTAACATGTTAGCAAAGAAGAAAAACCGAGAAGACTGGATTTTACGTTGTAACATATTTTTGTTGAGGCAGTACATTCTTGATGCATGCTGGTAGATACATTTTCAGGTAGACTAGAAATATTATAGTGTAAATAATGTTCTTTCTTATTTTACTAGTATCATTATTTACTCCTGCATTTTGTAAAAATGTTTAACTATGTAAACACAGAAAAATATATTAAAAGTTAAACCATGCTTTGAAAATATATTCTGTTAATGCAGGATCAGAGTGTTTTTTGAAAATAAGTAATTTAAAATGATCTGAAAATATATTTCTTTGTAACACGAAGAGAATGTCTTGTTATTTTCACCCATAATAATGGCACCTTTGATTTATAATTCACATATTTTGATGCATATATGAGATTCCCTACTAATGATTTGGGCCCCTCCCGAAATAAACTCCTAGTTGCGGCTGGGAACGTGTCTCATCATCAATGACCAGCACTTTTGGGGGACACTATCTGTAAATTGAACGGCACGCTCGTTTCGAATGTTCTTCTTGGTCTGGTTTTTGCTTTGGGACAGTTTTCTGTGTTCGTGCCTTCAAACCTAATTTGTGGACTTTAATGTCACGAAGTGTGGATTTGCTGATGCCAGATGTCTCGCAGTTGTGCGTTCAGAAATGGTCGGATCTGTCAAGAAAATGTAGCGCACATTCACAACTGCTGGGGTTGCTTTGACAGCGGGACGTCCTGTAATCGATTTGTATTCGGCCGTTCCTGTAGCTCGAAAAGTGATACGAGTATTTTGTGTATCACTTGTTGCGTATAATTTGCCTTCCTGAGCAAAGTGTGCGACGGAGTTTCTTTTACGACCGCTGACATTCGTGTAATACTGCACTACCCTCTTCGCAAAGTTTTTATTTGACACACGATTCCTGCCCATGTTGGCACTGCACTGTACGTAACGAACGTCTCCCACCATTCTCAAGTCCTCTCTGGATCTTTCTTTCGACCGCTAGATTTCATAACAGGCGCTCTGTTTCAAAGCGCGCTCTATTTCTCGGACATTGCTTATTTATGCTGGTACCAAGTCGTATATGGTATTGATTTAGGGCCATATTTATGAATCATTCCCAAGAATTGGGTGACTCCCAGGAGCATATAATTTCAATGTCTTTGGGATCCACCCACTCTTGACAGTTATTCATAAATATGACCCTGCGAGTTGCTCAAATTGGCTTGAGACAAACCTATTTCAAGCTTGATATTGGTTCTCTTGAACATTATCAAGTTTGAGGTAATCAACTTGCAGCAAGCGTGGAAACAACGTAATTTTTTTTTCAAGAACAAAGATATAACAAACTGTGATAACAAGCTTAATGGAAGTTTATTTTCTTCGCTTTACTATTGGTGTATGAACCAGAGGTGTACATTTGGATCCGACCTCACTCAACCTCAAATTCACAAGAGAGCTTCAACCTCTAACTCACTCAACCTCGACTTCGAGATAGGATTTCAACCTTAACCTCGTGTGTTGAGATCAATGCCAGATGAGGTCGAAGTTAGACCTCGTGAGGTTTAACCTCGCGAGGATCAAGGCCATTGATGCTGAGTTGTATTCTAAAAATGAAAACTTTAGAACTGTATAATCCAAGCTTGAGGTAGCAAAAGAACTTGGCTTTGAAAGAAACATCCCATTTTTGTTACATTACATACCAGAGTTTTGAAACGTTCTTTTGTGAAATAAAACAAAATTGTATTCGGAAATTTAAGATAGTGGTTTCAATCCTGTCACATAACCGTTTCTATTTAATCCCATAACACGACCTCTTTCTTTGATTGACCCTTCATATTTCAATAAGCTTTTGCTTGACGTGAACACAGTTCTGTAAAGTGTAAACAGAGTAATTATGTTCCAAAGAATCAATTAAAATTAAATTCGATTCAATTATCACAGGTCCCCGCTATCCCGTCACCTCCGATTAATTTTACTCAAGAAATATACATGCACTCTGCTGATACAATTTCACTTTTATTGATTTTTCTTTCACTAAAAACTGAAATACATGTTTATGGTAGTACTTCATACAATTTCTAACAAATTACTTCCAATTCACCATTCATTTTCAAAATCCAAAAATTGAAAACAAAGTAAACTCTTTTCTGCAATGAACATCACTAGTATGAAGTTAATTTTCAATTCAATAAGTATTCCAAGTTATTCAATTAAATACAGGATTGAAGCCTGTATTTCAATGTTTGAAGCTCTTCAATTATTTTTTTTATCTTCATTGCCAAATTGAATCTTTTATGTAAAATTAAGGGGGGAAATGCATGTAAATGCATGGCTTCGGAACGTGCTGAGCCAATCAAAATAAATCGCCGAGTTAGATTAAAACATTTTAACTTTGCGGAGACGACGGAGAAGAGGATTGCTATTATTTTCTTCTTGATGTAAGCTGTGGAGACAATTCGTCTTTGGAGCAATTGAGGAAACTTCCCATTCATTCAAGAATGATATAATCTGTTCAATAAATTATGTCTAACAAAAACTGGAGGAGGGTATGTTTCACACAATACCATGGTTATTGTTTAACGTTGTCCTATTGGTTTACGTACACTTTTGGACATTTTAACCTTTGTGGATAAGTTTTCGAATATGTTTCTTCAGTAGTCGACGCATTCAGGAAGCGTTTATAACACAGTGGCCTTAATAGTCTATTGATGTATTACAACCAATCTCAATGTTCTGTAGTAGCATCACTTTCATTCACTGGTCGCTTTCTTAGTTGTTGAAACTTTTTACAAATTGTTAAGTCAAAGCACGTCTGTCACTTATATATCTTCACCTTGAATAGGACTAAGCGTTAGGTCTTGTCTAGTGTAGTTTGACGGACAAGACTGTTTTGTTATCTTCACATACACTTCACTGCTTCTGTATTCCAACTTTGCTTGATGTTGAACAGAGATGTTATTGAAGAGACTTTTTAGAATAAAGAAAAAGATCAGAAGTCGTTATCTGTTGAAATAGTTATTTCCAAAATAACAGTTTCCTGATAACTTGTAAGAAGACGAAGGAAGGGAAAGACAAAATGATGAATTGGAAAACGTTGATAGAAAAGAATCACTATATAGGAAACATACTGATATATACTAAAGCAAAGTAACAAAGACAGATTTAAGCGTACGAAGATCAATCTCCAGACTCATCATTTGGTTAATTCAAACCAACTTGAACGTGGACTTCAGAACACATTTACAGGTGGACAACGTCTAAGAAGCTGTAGCTAACTTTACCCTTCCACTGCACTCACTTTTAACTTTCAAATACCGGTATAAGAACAAATCTTGTTGTTTTGTTTCGGTTGAAAATCGATCTAAAACCGATGGAAAAGCTGGTGTTACTTTCAACTTATTTTCGTCAGTTTCTTTCGAGTTTCTTCGGAGTAGACGGTCACCAAGAATTTAATACGGCTACACCCATGTGTTTACCGACTAGTACTAGCCTGTCAGCTATAATCTTCCGTAGTTTGAATTGTTACTTATTCTTCACGCATTTCCCAGACACAGACGGACACTGGCTTCACTGCAAGAAGAACTGTAAGATGTTTCCATAATCTTTTATCGGTGGTACACGTATGGTCCTGTCATAGCAAAACGCTAAAGAACTGCCAACTACAGACAGTGCACTTGAGGTATATATATATTGTGGTAACAAAACTGATAGAAGCGAGCATCCGCTGAAAACCAAGGAACCAACTTTCAAACTCCTTCTGATGCAAACGTCACGCTTAACGTCGCTTTTTAGAACTTCTGGCTCAATGACGATATATTTAAAACCACATTCAATTGTGTCTCTTAGAACAATTCTATGATAATTCAAATTTTCTTCAGGTATCTCCCTTAGGATATATTTCAATACGATCTGCGTATTTCGATCTTCCAATTTTATACACACAATATCGAATGAGATGTGTGGCCAAGTCTCTTCCTCCTCGTCATCACTGTATTCTTCAACGGAATCTAGTTTCTCGAGTGGCTCATATTTTTCCATTCCCATGTCACGTTCAAATTTATTGAAAAAACTTTAGAATTTCTTCATTGTTACCTTTCGCTGCTTCTAGACGGCTGCCTACACGTCCAATCTGCTTCGCTTTCGTTAGTACTTTTGCACTTGTGTGTTTCCTGAAAGATCACATTTTGAATCCATTTCATAGGGGGGCGATCAGATTTCTTTTGACTTTCAGCAGGTTGTGTGCGCCCATCAGCAGGCTGAGTGAGACGGTCTGACAGTGATGACGTGCTCGCAGTAGGCTGTGTGCGAGTGTCGGACTGTGATGGTTTTCTTGCAACAGACTGAGCACGACTTCGACAGTCTGACTCTGATGAAGTGCTCGCAGCACTGTATGGCCTTTCGTTTTAGATTTTTTTTCTTGATTACTCTTGTTGTCTCCTCCTTTTCCTTGTCTTCTATTTGTGGTAACATTTTCAGCAACTTTCCATCTGGGTCATCGAATGGATTGAACTGAAGGCAACAAGCTCTTGGGGTCTTTCTCTTTTCGCGTATTCTTCATCTCCAAATTCTTGATTAATTCATGCACTAGAAAATGAAAACTCAGGCCTGTATAATATCCGTAATCAGGCTAAAAAAAAAAAGATCATTTCCCTGGAAAATTACGCTAGAACGCGACACTGTTAGATTTCTTTAAACATTGTAGCTGCAGCTATAGAAATACAAATCATTGTTAGAAAAAGAGAGTGTGTTTATTTGTACATGTAATGATAGAAAACAATTTTCTGCAACCACATATACATTTAACTTTTCAAATCGTTATTGAAATTACATTTAGAATTATACCATTCGGTTAGTAATAATAAAAGTAGTTAGAATCCAATTGACATCAAGTTATTGTTGTATAAATGTATTAAACTGTCAATAAACATTGCACAAATAGAAGAAACTGAGGGATAATACACACTTTTTAACAGTACAATTTTCAGTAAGTTCTTATGATTCGTGATGCCCTACAATAAAAAGTGAGAGAATTACGTTACAAAGAAAACCGAGCCAGGTTTTCTGATATTACTAAATTCTTTTATATATAATTTTACAGGAGCGGATCTAAGTTTTTCGTAAGAGAGACGCAGGTCGTAAAATTAGAGCAGGGACCTTTTCAATATTTTCCCACTAAATGAAATTTTTAAACTGGGGTAAGGAAAAGTTTGCTGATATAAGTTATTTGGTGATAATTCTTACGAGACCTGTCACCAAAAAAAAGTCTGTTTCCTTTCGAAGCTACCATGAAGTCTGTATAGGATCACTTTTAACCTTCAGGCATGCCATCTATTTTTCAATCCACTATCTGTGCCATGTCTTGCTCTCTGTACCAAAAGATCAGTTATTGGCAGAAATCTAAGAAACTTTTGTTGTAGTTTACGGGTATGTTAATATTAAGTAAAATCCATGGAAAGTGCTTTAATTTTTATTTTCTGTTTCTGTATTTTATGTGCACAAGGATCTGTTTTTTCAAGGGCAAAAACGTTTAAAACTCCATCAGTGTTTCAGCGGTTATCTAACTTTTAAAACACCCGGTATTAACAAACACCAAACGGTGGGAGTTCAGTAAACAGAATATTGATTTCGCATTCGTAAGGTCTTGGGATCGATCTCAGCGGCAGGGTATCCTGACAGGACTTTTTTTTAACTTTTTTTTTCTTAATCAAAGCAGATTAATACAGAGATGATATATTTAAACTAAACCCTGGCCGACTTTCTTCCTATATCCTCCCCACTACCCTAACAATCCTGACATAAAGTTACAATCGTAATTGTAACATTGAACAAGCACCAAATAAAATAATCACTTCCTATATTTAAACTTTCGTTATCGTGGGTTCATTTCTTAACCAGAACAAAAAGCACAACTGATATGCATATAGTGCAACATGGGAAGTTGAACATCCGCCGCCTCTACTTTCCATTGTGAATAATTTCTCCATTTGAGGTAAAAAATGCAGTAACAATTGGTTTTATAGTTTTTCATCAAACACAGTTATATACGCTTCTCAATGTCATCACAAGGACGGGAAAAGTTTCTTCTACAGAATTTTACTATTATGCTAAATCACGCTACACATGGTTGGTTAACCGGCTTTATTACTACTCTCTCCACATTGTTGCATAAACACGTACAGGCACATGTGAGCAAGCGTCCTTGAACTTCGCTCAATAGTCTCAAAAGAAAGTCGCGAAGTTAAAAATCTGAGAATATACCTAATTATCTGTGAAGTCATGTAAGTGTCTTGTGCATTGTTTATAGCAGAAGGTTTCCAGAATTTCATTCCTTTCGTGCATCTATATGTTCTTTCTCTCTCTCTCTCTTTCTTTCTTTCTTTCTTTTTCTTCTTGCAGTATCAACAGCACTGTTTTTTTGTGTTTTTTTTTTGAACAGTGGAGAATAATACTTTGTAAAACGAAAATTCCACTCAAAGAAGCTTCTAAAGAAGTACTAACCAAGGGGCGGATTTTTATAACTTCATATTTTGATCGTGGCATGTTGTTCCCGAAGCAAATTTAAACACGTTTCTAGCTTTTGTCGATTTATTTCTTTATATGAATGCATATTTTAGCATATTTTAGGCTTTGGCCATATTTTCACCAAACTGAAAATAAAGAGCATGTAAAGCGAAACTGTACAATACTGGGAGAGCATTCTAATCAAAACGAACGTCTCGAAATTCTGGTCTCATTCGCGTGCAATTGCTAAACACGTTGCCGTACTCGGGTCCTTCAAGTGCTGGAAGGATTCATATAGGCTACAACCGTCAACGGAAGTGGAACAGCCCTACTTCACTCAATCCCTCAAGGTTCAATTTCAAACACACCAAGTACTAATGAATCCATAACTTATTCAACATAGATGTTCTTACAGCTCTATGTCCTTCGTCACAATCCTTGCTTGTAACGCCTAGAGAAATCGAACGTCAACTGAGAAACCTACCAAACGGACTGGAGTGGACAAAATAAGACCAGAACTTTCTAAACATGCGACTATAAGTTACAGCTGTTACTCCTGTTAAAACAACATAATTCATAAGAAATGACAAATATGCTAAACAAGTGTAGATCTGACAACACTGTATATCTGTACGATGCAATTCAAGGTAACGAAATGTAAAGGATTGATAGTTTGAAGTGTCACACAATCCATGATTACTGTCAGTTTCTTAATATTTGAAGCATATGCGCGAAGAAACGTCTAAGTGACATTTTCAATAATAAAAAATCCCGACTACATTTTTATATATAACAGGATAAATATGAGGCATAAAATATTCATACTTTGCACGAAGACATGTTAGACTAAAGTCCCATTTTGTGCAAAAGTATGAATATTTTATGCTTCATATTTTTCCTGTTCTATATAAAAATGTAGTTACTTTTTTTTTAAATTTGAATATGGATCTCTGGCCAGTGGATTAAAGCTTCGAGTCCCTGCCATGCCATGGGTCTCTGGAGTTTTGTAGCAAATATCAAATATTATAGCAGACAGACTTAGGTGATGTTCAAGGATGGATAGCAGTCCCTGGAAGGTAGTCTTTACGCGTTGCATATCAATATCAGTTTGTTGAAGGAGAATCCTGTAGGATGCAACGCGTGTGGCAACATTACCCAAAATATAGACTTAGGCTACTAAAGTGTTTGTGAAATCTTTTAACTATCCTACTAGTAACCAATCGTAATTGTAATTGTTTAATTAGTAATAAATGTGTGAATTTCTCCATTGTCATTTTGGCCCATCTTGTGATAGTTTCATAAACTTAAATTCATGATAGAAAGTAATCAGTTGGTAGATTGTTGGCTTCGCATTCAGGAGGTCCTGGATTCAATACCAGTGGCCGACTATCCTGACAGAGTTTTCCAGATTTTTTCCTCATTCACAGCAGCAAATGCTGGGATGGCACTTTCAACGTAGGCCCTAGCCAACTCTATCCCGTATCCTCTCCCCATTACTATCCAGGCCTGGACCATAAATACCTAAAGGCCATAAATAAAAGGAAAGTCACTGACAGAAAGTAAACTTAAAGAATTGATTTAATTCGTCTTTAAGTGTAGTACGACACATTCATCTTTTGTGATGGCCACAGAAATTAGTTGAGGGAGTGGATTTTATTGCAATGTTTTAGAAACTAAGTTGAGTCTCGTTACTGCAAAGAAGGTAAATGTAACAATTTAATTTAACTCAGTTGAAATCTACACCATTATGTCAAGTTTGACTGAAAGCTGTTCAGCTTTTACCTATCAAATTAGCTCTTGTAACTGGCAAACAGTACAAGATATTAAAAGGTATTTCCTCTAAAAGTTTTCAAAATTTTGCGTTTATTGTGAAGGGAGCAAAATCAACCCCAGTTTCTATTTAAAATTTTGAAGTTGCCCCTCCGTAGAGGTATTCCCGGGAAGCCACTGTTTTCATCATCATCATCGTGTGATTCCGATATGCACTTTGTTATGTAGATTTTTTGTTTCAAAGCTCTATATGCAATAGGAGCCCAATTAAAGTCCTGATACGAAGATTGAGAACCAGCCTGTATATAAATGTATTGAACTTTACACTTCAGTAACAAAAATCACTAAAACATTCACATGTTAACTATCGATAAGGAACTGAATCATAAATGACAATCAAGCCTAATTGTATAAATATACAATAGATAAAAGACCGTTCCACAGTTTTAGGAGCAAAAACAGCACATCTAGGGCCGGGCTGGGCCGAAGAAACGGAAATATGGGCATCAAAGTTCAGGTGTTCCAACTTCTACTGCAGAAATTTCAAAATTTTAAAGAGTGGGGTTTCGAGAAAATGGCGTCCAAAAATGGCTCTTGCAGTTTTTCAACAATTCAGAGCCCCGCAGGGCTCAAACATTTCACTTTATGTAAAAACTAAAATAAGATCGGTAATAATATAGAACTCAGTAATATCTATCATATGCAAAAAACCGCATCTCAATATAACTAATAGGACCGGAGTTAAAAATTATCAAAAAATTGGAAATTTTGCAATATTGCAATTAATTTCTTGGGAAAGTATCCAATCGGAAGTAATGATTTTTACACACGATAAAATATAACACCAGACAAATATTATGCTTTTTATTTCGGGCAAATTCGTAAAGTAGTATCTGAGTAATTTATTTTTGAAAAGAACATTCATTTTTATATTTGATGCCAGTAGATGACATTGGCAACTATTTCGAGAGACTAACTCTTCACAGAATCTTTTTCGGGAAAACAAAACAATACGTGTTTCTTTAATTTGCATATACTTTTAGGAAATAAAGACAAAACAAACATCTGCTACCATGATATAGACACGCCTGGATGAATTGAAATTTAAGTAGCCATAGATGACACAGGTGATATCATTAGTTACAACAATGCAAAGTTAATAATAAAAAAGGAAATGCAAACTGAACCCTTCATTGTATTTCTGCTTTCTAAAACTTCAGAGAGCTTTAAGACTGACAACAG
>JAGDQP010002496.1:0-68147 GCA_022664845.1 Lepisma saccharinum
AAAAAAAATACAAAGTTTGGTTGCGTGTAAGCTACCACGCTTGAATTGAATAAGTTTAATTCATAAGATTATTAAACTAATCGATACAAAATTTCTTCTATTCCCTAACTTCCATTGGTCTTATGAACTTCATGTTTTTTTGTTTTTTTTTAAGTTGTGCTTTGTTAGATTTCGACTTAGTTTGATTACCGAATCTACTATAAACTTTCTATCGCGTTCTTAGTACATAATGCCTATAAGGTCAAAGAGAATAACAAACCACTATCGGTTCATCTTACGCATAAATCTTACGGTTAGGGTCATGGATGTCCATTCAGATGGAACACCAAATAATAAAGTAACATCCAACGTAAAACTTCTTCAATGTATTTTAAACTTTCTGTTCTGTCTTTAGTACATAATCTTCATTATATTAAAAGCAATGAAAAACCACCATCGGTTCAACTTGTACACAAATCTTGAGATTTTAGATATGCCTACGGAGTACGGACGAAACGTGAGCCGATGAAATATTTCGGAATGGAGGTTTGGATACTTAGAAGTAATTTTGAAAGGCTTTTATCTGTTACCAGAGAATTTTGTACCTAAGCAGTTGTTAAGTGAACGTCACTTGTGCATCCTTTCTGGAAAGCTATCAAAATCTGTTTCCTAGCAGGGTTCAAGTAGTGCAAATGTACTAGGAATATTAGAAGAAAATTCTTTAGGGTATTTAAGCATTCAAGAGAACAGAATTAAAAATCATCAAAATAATAAAACAAGACATATGTCCAAACTGATAATCTAATGTATACAAGATTATACAAAGCTGGAGTTCATTTTGGACACATACCTTAGTTTCTATGTCATTCTATCTAGGTGGTTTTCGCAGTTGTTTCTTACTTAGTAGATAGCAGAAATAAGTAATTTTCTTAGCATTTAAAATTAATTTGTCAGGAATGGCCCACGTGTAACTTCGTTACGCAAGGAAATAGTACTGGGCAATTCCACAGGCCTGAGTTCTGCAACCAGCCGTACTGACTGGAATTTTCAAGGTTTCCTTGAATTTCAGCAGACGAATGATTATCTGGTATCTAGCAGAGCTGAAACCGGGTTCGTTTGGGTGACCTGGTCTGAGTC
Organism: Lepisma saccharinum; assembly: GCA_022664845.1. Classification (NCBI taxonomy): domain Eukaryota; kingdom Metazoa; phylum Arthropoda; class Insecta; order Zygentoma; family Lepismatidae; genus Lepisma; species Lepisma saccharinum. The sequence goes on from JAGDQP010002496.1 coordinate 1,117, forward strand.
GAACATAGGCGCCCCGGTTCTTAATTTGCCCCGTGATCAGATTGATCCGTACTGCGAACTATAATAAACTGCAAATCTTTGGTCTCGTAATTTTCGTGTTCTGGGGGTACGGTTCCGGTCACCTCTGAAAGAGACACTGTTTGAACGCAAAAAATGTAAAACTCTGCTGTGCCCTCCCGGTCGCCGGCTTCAAACCAAATCACTGACAGAGTCCCAATCATAGACTCGGTGACCCGATCCAAAACTTGGCATGATGATCCGTTTCAGCTCTTATATCTAGACGAATGCTCTGGAAAATTGCGCGAAAGACTTGATCTCTAAAAGATGTGATCTAAGGCCATATTTTACATCTGTTAAATAAGTGTTAAAAAGTAATTGTCTCCGTACAAATGTAACGTGAGGTTGTAGAACGAGTAAATTATAATATTTGCTTGACAAAAAATCTTTGGAATCCTCTCGGTATAGCTGCTCTCAATTAAGTTAGAATTTAGCTATCACCCGATTTCTCATTCTATATATCGTTCTTGCCTTGGTACGTGTAGACCAAGGACTCTTAAAATTGCGATGAAAGCTTCGATGAACAAAGTAAGGAGAGGTCTACGCAGCGAGAGGTCTAGCTTTCTCTAGGTAGCCATAGTAATGATGCTTGTTTACTTTACTTAACGAACTTTAGTAGCAGCAGAAAAGAAGTAATGGATGGCTTTAAGGATAACCAGCTCTCTGATTCTTTGCTGTTCCCCATACATACTAACAATAGCACAAATAAGATACATTACTATTGCCTCACTTTCAGAGTATTTTCCTAAAGGAATCGCCGTATTTATCCGGTAATAAGGCTTCTGTCTAGTACGTGGATGGAATATGACTCAATATGATTACTTCAAGCCTTTCCCCTGAACAAACAAAGTTTACATCGCAATTCCAAAAGATCTTTTATCTGCTCTTTCCTTCCTCTTCAAAAGCAACTTTCATATTCTGACTGTGATCTAGCTGAAGATACTTAATGCTGGACTTGAGCCTCAAAAAGGATTCTCTCGTGGTATGAGAAGATGGAATACAACCCAGTTTCGTTATTGTTCGAACGTTGAATCTGAGAGCAACGCCGCCGGAGAGGAATATATACACAGCAACGCACACAAACGAGTACCGGCCAGGATGAACGGAGTAGGAAGGAAAAAGAAATTCAGAAAACCGAGAGATTTTCCTCGTCGTGCTCACAAAAGAATGAAATTAAATAGGTTCAAATTATCTGTAGGTGAATGAAAACCAGGAAGTTGGAGAAAACCAATATTTTCCTCTTTCGTAATCGAGAATCTGATGTCGGAAGCTGCTGACGGTGTTACACCTATGCTGTCCTCGTTTTTCTTTTTTTTTTTCTTTTTTCTTTTTAAGATTTGAAGAAAACCAACTGAAAAACAAAACTGGCTCGAGTATGCGAATAGATCTGAAGACATGAAAACCCTTTTCAGAAATACTCAGGTCTCATGTAATAGGATTACTGCCATTTAAAACTTTGTGTAAGTACTTTGGCTCTTATTGTCTGGTGCACTGCAATTTACTATGTAAAAAAAGAATAGACGCAATTTATATTCGGTCTTCTTTCAAACAAATACCAATATACTTTGAAGAAACTTTTCTACTTTCTGTTTTCAAGGAACTCTCAAAAACAATATATGTTAAAGATTTCACTCAATCGTTACATCACGTTTATGCATATGAGATAGGCGTTTGTAATATAAAACTTCGAAGTAATATGACTTTTGTTGCAAACATTTTCATTCATCAAAATGATCAACAGTTTCAACAGCCTTCCGCCAAGCGATTAATTATTGAAGGCATTTTTAACAACTGATAGATGTTCATTTTCTTTCTTGTTTGCAAGAAAGTGTCCCAGATGTTTGAAAATCTTGGTGAAAGGTCCATTGTTTGTGCTGTGTGTGGTTAATTACATATTCCAATTGATGAACCTTCTGCACTAGTTTTTGCCATACATGTGGCCAAGCGTTGTGGATTATGACACCATGTCTATTCACTAATAAATAATGTTTTTGACAATTTTGCACGCATTTGCTCTAGTTCTGTATATCATTTTGCTGAATTCATTGTCTCGCCCAGTCTTAGGAAGAAATTGTGAATACCATCAGCCACACACACTACCAAACTGTCAGCATCACCAAATTTCACCAAAACGCTTGTCTTGGCATGAGCCCTAGTGCTTGATTATAGTTGTTATTGAACTTATTCGGCAGATAGTCAGCGATTGTCATAGATTATCTATTTTCATCACACGTTACAATTCTGTGCAAAAAGAAGTCTGTTTTGTTTACTCTCCGTCCATCGAGCAAGGAGATGAGAACGCGCTTTCAATTGTACTTCATGCTGTTCGCAAATTGATGTGGATTCCATGTATCTCGCTTTCTCAGTTTGTCAATTGAATGTCGGGAAACTGTTACATAGCATAACCGTAGTTTTAAGGATCTATACCTCATAGTTTCTTAGGATCCGATTTCACCAAAGGCTTTAATTGATCATCATCAATTGCTCCAATGGGTCGAGTTCTACTAGTTTCGTCATCCTAATGCAGCCAACTTCACAGATGTATGCAAAGTGCTTCTTCATATGAACCAACCTGATACTACATCAGAAAAGAACAGTCTATATATCTGAAGGAAACAAACAGGTACAACATTACTTAAAATTACAAATTGTTTAGTTTGTGTATCATATCTTTCTGCGAAGTGCTTTCCAATACAGTAATTCCTTATGAAGTTGAGCAGTGATCCCCTCTCGACAATTTCCAATTGTCATTAATTTTTACACGCGGTTTCATAAACTAAACTCTATAAAGTTTCAGACACCAATCTAAAACATAAGGTGTGACTGATCCCCAAATGCAAGTCAATAAACTGTAGCGTTTGTTGCAAGAAATTATTTGGCTAGTTTTGTTGTCTGCCCTGAGAAAAGTATAAACGAAAGAAAAGCACAGCTTTCTGACAAGGCTGAATTCTTTAATAACAAAAATATCTTAAAACGTAACAGTTTCGGAAGTCTACCACTTCCTTCCTCATACTACACTCTACAACTGGAATTAGAAAAAATATTTAATCAATAAAGAAAAGAGATCGTCTTTTCTTTACACCCATCATGCATCACTACAAATTAAAAGTTCACTTTTCTTCCCCTAGCGCTGTTCTGCCCCGGGCGTGCGGACCTGCCTTTCAGCTGTCAAATTTGATGAGCCACAAAATCACAAACAACTTTCAACTACTAAGACATACAGGAAGGGCGGCATGAAGATACTAGATAGCATTAGAAGAAAGAAGATGAGATCGACAACGGACTCGCGACAAAAGGGGTTATATATAGGTCTAAATTGCCTTGTGGGATGTGTGATATGATGTATGTTGGGGAAACCAAGAAGAAGCTGCAAGAACGTTTAAAGCAACGTAAGGATGATGTCAGACTAAGGAGAGACACTAATGCTATTTTCAAGTACGTCAGTAAAACGAGTCATGGAGTTAACTGGGAAGGGACAATAGTAGTGTAGAATGAATATAGGAAATCAAAGTGGAAAGAAGCGAAAAGGATAACAGAGGTAAAAGATAAGGCTATGACCCGGAACAGTGGATATAGTATTAATGAAGAGTGGGAGGACATTTTGAAAAAGGAAGAACTGAGGAGGAAAAGGAGAGCAATATGAGGACGTTAACTTGCAATTCTTATAGTAGTTTCTTAGATAGCTTAATTTTCATTCAATTTTATTTATTTAATTTTAACTTATTTATTTATATTTATAACTTTTATTTATTTATTTTGATTAAATTGTTATTTTAGATTTTTTTCTTATTTACTTAAGTATTTTTTATTTGTGAGAAGGTAACGAACTTTATAAATATATTTATTAGATGTTTAAGCTCTTTTGTTTAAGCCGGTGTAGCTATAGTCCGGAAGGCCTACGGAAATATGGGGGCCAACCCGGAATTAATTGCAATAGAAGTCTTTCTAGCGCCATTACGTTCCTTACACTTCTATAAACAACATAATACAAATGTAGAAAAATATACGTAGGGGAACACCTTCAATATGGCGGCTGCCTCACCATTTCTTACTACAGTATTTACGGAAAAACTTTGTCCCTCTTACTGGAATAAAAAAATTGAGAAATCTCGGTCTTTGCTGTGATATTTTTATTTATTCATGCACAGAAGATCTGTACCAATTGCAGCAGAAGGAAAATAAAAGGAATGTATTACTTTACATATATAAACATATATATGTAAAGTAGAATAACATGGGCATTATAAACATAAAAATGAAATACAAGTAATAAGAATCGCATTTTAAAACTTATTCCTAGATGCATTCCTCTTCCTCCTCAGACTCTTTAGTGCGCATTGAATTGGTGCAGCTGAGACCACAGCAGTCAGAACAAGCAGATGTACAGTTCATTTTGTTTTTTCTACATTTACACTTTTTAGTAAGCTTGGTTTAATTTTTTTAGTGAATATTCTGAAGCATGCTTGCCAACCATACTGTGCAACATTTTATTTCCGCATTCCTTAGCTCTTTCCACATTGACGTTCTCCTCTGCAAGCATTCCGTTGGCAATGTTTCTCAATGCCCCATTTCCATGATCACTGAAAGGGTTTCTCTCTTTGAGGAATGAAAATGTAGCTTGTAAATCTTCGTTATCTCTGTTCATTCGGGATCTAGAGCAGTCTTTGCTTTGATCACTGTTACGGTACTCCGTAGATGTCAATTCTTGCATAGCACTATTAATCGCTGAGTAGGAAGGCATGGATAGAATCTGCAGTTGGCGTTGTGACTCATCAAATCCTCTTCCGTGAATAGGACCTCCAGTACATTTTATACTTCTCATTAGGACTTGTTCAATGGCTAGATCAGTTGCAACAGCAGCCCAGGAACGTTCTGTTCTACGAACTACAAATTGTCCATCAACGAAGAACGTGTGCACTTTTGGGTGTGTTCTCTCGAGCTCTAGCATCTGCTGAAGGTGTATATAAATTTTGTATAGTTGTTGTGACCGGAAGCAGCAAAATATGGAAACATGCTTTGACAAATTTGGATGTAAAGGCTCCACTGACCAGTCCTCTCTGCTCGGATAAATGTCCTCAGTATGTCAACAATGTCCATGTACTGAATCCAAAGAGCAGATGTTCGATTCATCGAACTAAGTTCCATTTTCTTCTCATCGAGTTTCGTTTTTATTGAAAGTTTGTTGTTGCTTAAGAGTGTGTGTGGCACTTCCTTAGACAATACTTTATCGTACATTGTAATTACGTTTTCCAAATCTTTTGAGTTTATGTCTGATTCTTTATTACCTTCAAACATACACTGGAACAGAAGAGCATTCAATGCATTGTCAACAAGCAAGTTTCCTCTCACTGCTCTGGAAACAGCCTTTCCTGACAGTATGTTAGTAACACTATTGGAAGCATAAAGCTGCTCAAGACCAGATTCTGTCATTAAGTGACCAATACACCCAAGAAAACTTATAAGTGTGTGAAAGTTCCCCAAAAACAGAACTATATTCTTCAGCTCACTATTCGGAGACTAGTTACTCAAAATCAGTTGTGCTTTCCACTATAAAGCTTAGTCAAATGTGATGATTGGATCTATACCCTGTACATGAGCTTCGTTACACAGAAATTTAAGAGTTGAATATATGCAGGAGAGATTGGTTGGATCCATGCCGATCATGAGTAAGAAGACAAAAGCTGATTTTCCTGAATGCGGTCCATCGTGGACAGCCTGCATAAACCCTGACCACCCAGGCCTTGGAGACCGTAGTGGCCATGATATTTTCCATAGCAGGTTAAGATCCCACGCAGGGTCACTAATAGGGTTTTCGGGCAAAATTCCATACCTAACACCGGTCATATCAAGTTTCCTTCTGCGATAATATTGTATTGTTACACTTTTAATTTCTTTTACGTCTTTCAGTGTTACGTTTGCTCTGGGCACAACCTTGTTTTGATATTGAACACCTGGAGTACACATTTTCATCATCCCCATACCATGAAACGTGTTCTTCCAATCTAGAGTCCGAATATCATGATCTACATTATCTGCTGCAAACATGACTGATTGATCTGGCTGCGGGGTGTATTCCTCTCGTCCATTGTTTACAGCGGCACACATTTCAAACTTCGTAACCTCAGTATATGAGACAGAAAATCCAAGTCGATATAGTGTATCGATCAGAAAGCGAGATGCAAAATTATGATGTAATTGCATATCTAAACTAAGCTGAAGAGGCATTACGGTCACTCGTTGTCGTGTTGCTTGGACAATAGCTTATCCAATAGCTGCTACAATGAGATCGTTTCCTTTACCTGTAAAAAAACTGTACCAAGAAATAACAGCAATGTCGCCGGAATTACAGATTTATTACGTTCTAAAGACGAAATTTCAGTTGCAGAAGGATATTTTTCTTTTAGGGTTGCATACTTTTTACAACTCTTCTGATTATTTTCGCAGCTATTTCTATAATTTAATTTTCATTTCTTCGTCGTTACATTCTTTCCGTGACATTTCATTGTATTCATTCAGAATCACTTCTGCAGTTCTTCTAAAAGTGACAACATTTGCTTTTCCATTTATTTTAGTGATGATTATATTTTCACCGTAAAGATCACGAATGCTTTTCTTCATGTACTTTGCACTGAACGCTTTTTCGCCACATTTCTCTTTCAGTTTGTCAACTAGCTCAGGAATTGTTAGCTGCTCATTGTCATTTCCTTCAAAATATCCAAGTACCTCACAGAAAGCCTCATTTATATCATAGCTGAGAGGCCGACCTTTCGGAGCATTAACACCACTATATTGAAGCGGACCACCCTTCATTGTCCTGGAATTCAAACTGCATGTCTGATGATACAAAGCATCTGCAGCATGTAAGCCACTCACCACTAAAATCCGTGCCTTCACTTCACCTGCCCAGGAATAATATCGATTTTAACATAGTTCCATCACCGTGTCCTTAAACTCGATTGTTCTAACCGGGTACACCTTACATCCCCTTTTCTTGCACTCCTTAACATTTACTTCCTTTCCGCAAAACAAACAACACTTTGAAATTTAGAAGAGGACCGTAAGACTTTGGAGGAACTTGCTTAAGTTTTCTCAGTTTGTGCTCGCGTTTGTCACGCCCAATTACATTAACATTGCAGTACTTTTGTCGACAATCAACATGCACAATCTGTCCAACACTCACAAGGAAAGGTTCACCGCGTTCTTCGCTTGCACTGTTTATTCTAGCAACATCTCTAGCACTAAGATTATTTGTAGGTTTCAAGTTATCATCTGCTTGGTTACCACAAATAGCACAAGTCTCCATTTTACAATATTCAATCATTTCACAAGTTAGAAACAACACTTAGAAGTACTTTTGTCCACAATCCTCATACATCGTGTCAAACACAGACAGCGACATTATATGTTTCCCGTGTTATTGGCTTCCAAGTAGCAACTAATTTCCGTCGCACAACGTTCTACTGCTTTCTCTATATCATAAGTGAAAATTCAGTGTTGCTAGTTTCTTTCACCAATTACACAAGAAAGAATATTATTTATTTCTGCCTATTGAGGACAATTAAATGAGGAAATTTTATGTACTGTTAACAGACATAATGAAAATTTGAAAATGAAATGAGAAAAACGTCAATCCCACATCTTTCGGTACAAAATTCTTCATCAAATACTGTGGCAAGAAATAGTGAAACTGGCTGCCATTTTATTGGATCCACTATTTTAAAGGTGTTCTGCTGCAGCTGATACAGATCTTCTGTGCATGAATAAATATATCGCAGCAAAAACCGAGATATTCTCAAATTTTTTATTCCAGTAAGAGGGACAAAGTTTTTCCCTAAATACTGCAGTAAGAAATGGTGAAGCAGCCGCCATATTGGATCCGCCATTTTAAAGATGTTCCCCTACGTATATTTTTCTACATTTTTATTATGTTGTTTATAGAAGTGTAAAGAACGTAATGGCACAAGAAAGATTTCTGTTGCAATTAGTTCCGGGTTGACTCACAAATATACTCGACTACTAGGGACTTGTTTTCGTGAAAGGAAATCTTTAAGAAGGTGTTTCCGGCAATTATCAGTTAAAAGTTGTTTGTGATCTTGAGGTTCATCCAATTTGACAGGTGAAAGGCAGGTACGCTCTCCCGGGGTAGGCCAGCCCTAGGGGAAGAAAATAATTTTTAATTTGTAGTGACGCCTGATTGAAAAAAAGACTACTTTTTTCTATTGATTAAGTAATTTTCTAATTTAAGTTGTAGAGTGTAGTCTAAGGAAGGAAGTGGTATACTTCCGAAACTGTTACGATTTAAGTTATTTTTCTTATTAAAGAATTCAGTCTTGTCAGAAAGCTGTGTTTTCCCTTATTCAAGATGCATACAAGGCCATAATTATTATCATAATCAGTAAGAAATTTTCTCCTACTGTATAACATTTTTCCGAATTCAATCGTTAAGTTTTATAAATTTCAAAAGTATTGGTCAAGGTTGATTGATTTAAATCAAAGTTTAAGTAAGATTTTTTAAAAAAAAACAATGATTTAAATCGAATATAGATTTAAAAAAAATAGAAATAAAGTGCAGTATTTTTAATCATTCTGTAGTTTGAATCATATGGAAGCTTGAAATTTACTTTTTAGTCTTTATGTGATGAATTTACGTTTTACGATGTAAACCAAAACCAAAGTGATCCAACTAGAATTTTGACAAACTATTTGATTGCTTCATTTTGATTGACGAAATTTTAAAAGAAAACTTATGAATCCAATTCACATAATAAGGTTACAATTTGCATTACAAATAGTTTTATTTTTGTAATGCATATGAAACCCAGAAAACAGAAAATGTTTTGTTCACAAAACAGAAAATATTATTGCACAACATTACCTACTTTGTGTACTTGTATCAAATTATTTGGTCTCTTCGCAAATTGCTCAAAAACAATTTATGGAAATATAAAGTTTACCTGTGTGTATGCTGAAGGATGAAAATGCAAAGCTGCGTATCCTCTATTGATGTAGCTGCAATAAATATATCTTATTGAGTTGCACTTTACCTAAGGCCTTTGGACAACTTTGGATTAGACCGAATGGATGATGGAGAGTTGGTGGAATGAAGGAAGTAGGAGGAGACGAGAGAAACCTGAGAAAATCCACGCGCACGGTTTCTGTTCACCCCAAAGGCTACACGACACGAGCCGGGATCCAATAAAAGACCCCACAGACCAGCGGTGAGCACTTTACAACTGAGCGACTGCGGCTCCAAAATAGCTCTCATACTTTATGGAATATTGTCATAGGGTGTTCCCAAATTGATAGTAGGATTTTAAGGGCTGAAAACTAAGTGAAATGAAGTAACTTTTATCTTAGTAAACTTAAATCCCAGAATATTTCCTTAAAATACGTTTTGCTCGGTGCTACTGATCGTGCACGATTGAACGCAGCGATCGGCGTCTAGCACATGTTCCAGTTGAAGTGTCTCAGAAAGATGATATCGTAAGAAATAACAAAATTATGCAGAAACTATGCACAACGGATATTAACATTTTGGCACTGATGGCAAACATACTATTTACGCATTTGGGGCTGGTTCTACCATCTTGTTTTCTAATTAATTTGACCGAATTTTGTAATATAAAATTTATGGTTCCTTGCTTGTATTAAGTTTTTTTTCTATTGTGGACTATTTGGCATTATGTTAGGTTAATTTCTTTCGCATTTCATGTTTATTTTTGTGTGAAAGTTACTTTAATTTAAGCATATCAATAAAAGCTAAATTAGATGGAAAATGATTTTAGTTAACTTTTTACAAGTGAAGGACTCTTTCGTTTATAATTACTTTCTCGGAATAGCTATCTTATGTACTATATCTACCATTGCATGTAATATTAGCTCTATGCAGGAGATGGAGTCCAAAGTTAGAATTAATTAACAAGTACAATTTTTAAACAAATATTGACTCTTCTACATTAAATTAACTTCTTTATGGTGTGAGGAATACATTTCGTGACAATTTGGCTCTTACATAATATACTCAATTCTAAACGTAACGAAAAATCGTCAATTTACTATTCCTCTCCTGTAGTTTTAATTTTTGCCTATTTCTGAACACCGCGTCCTGCATTTAACCCGCAATATTATAGTTTCCGAGATAAATTTCGTAATTTCTATACACATCTTCCAAACTCTTTGGGGAGGGTGCCCCTTGGTTCTCCATCCCTGTGTCCTTCTCAGCAAATGATATTCACAAAATGTATTGTTTCTATCAAATTGTAATTTCCGACAATTTCCGCCCAAATGTTATCTTTCAGTCGTTTGTCTTTGTATTGGGAATATGAGAGCTGGTACAATGCGGAATGATTTGCAACTTCCTCGATAAGGACCTCATCTTGTTCTGAAAATTTCAGAGACATTATGCTGCTACTTCAACTTGGCGAATGGTCAACGTCTGTGATTATATCCACCCTCGAATCGTACGGTTCTTCAGAGTTAACGATTGATCATCAGCCACTTGGAGGAAAACAGCACCATTTGAAAACAAGGGAACTAGTACTCAACGACTGATCGCAACGTTCAATCGAACCAAACAAAACACACCTTTAGGAAAATGTAGCCTGGAGAAAAAAGACAGCTGAGATTATAAAATTTGCAATTGCTTAGGATGAAAGGAAGACCCAGACGTCGTTTTATAAAGAAAGCTGATACATAGAAACATTGTATATAGGATCTTTTTCGAACTTAATTACGGTGTACAGTGTACCCTTGTGAAACCACTTCATTCATCGTGTATCGACGAAAGTAAGGTAGACGTTTCCTACATGTTAACTTTCCTTTGTAAAATATATCATAAGTAACTAACGCCATATCTTCCTTCCTTTTCCAAACTATTACGAATTGTTGTAATTGCCTGTTTTCCACGGCTATCTTCCGTAGCGTGCACATAATTGGTGAATTTTACTTTTTTTTTTATTTTCAAATACCTTAAACAATAAAAACTAAACAATAACTTAGTAGCTTTTTCAGTGTCGCAAGTTTTTTAAATAAAAAATGGATTTAAATAAAAAAATCAACAAAAATTCTTTTTTATTTAAAAACTCGTGATTTTTCTTGTATTTATATTATATATAGCCACATTTGACAGAAAATTCAATTCGAAATTTAAGACGCTGAGCATTTGGTAGGACATTTTTAGAAATGATTTTCACACTTGATTTAAGATGTTTCTGTGGCGGACGCGCTAACAAATTTTATGGTGCAGTAGGACTTAACAACAGCCCACTCTGATCGGGACAGAATTACAAATTAAAACAAAAGTTTTCTACCTCTGATTTATATTAAAATCGTGATGTGACCTGACCTTCTACATCACGATTTGCCCACTTTAGAACATACGTCCTTGGATAAACTTGTAATATATCTCATTCTTCTTAACAAACGGATTTTCATTGATAAATATCAAGAATAAATCACCTACCTGAAATGAAAAGCTTTCAAAAATTAATTTCATATCAGTAGCGCCCGCGTCCAGAAAGATCTGACTCCACCAGAGCGAGCATTATCGGTAATAGGCATAAGTCAAACAAGAATTTCAGACTGGAAATAAAAAAACAAAACACTTTTTTAAATTTCATTTATTACTATAAATTTAATTCTCAACGGAATAATACCTATCGATCAAATGAAAACTGCATTTTGTTTGTAAAAAAAAATAACGAAGATTATTGTTTACCAAATCCAATTATGATTAAAATTTATGTTATCTGCAAAATCACAAATCTCGAAAATTCCGAACGATTAGTCAAACAATATCAACTTGTTAATTTATTAATTAATTAAGCCCGATATCTAAATTCCAAACAGAATCATAACGAAGTTTCAATCAAGCTCCCTAAGATTGCGAACAAATTCGGAAACGAAAATACTAACAAATCGTCCGATCCAAACAATTCACACATACGCACATCCATACAGCTTCAACAAACAGAAAAAAATGAAAATTACCATTTTGAATTAATAAGGACGGTTCGTAGAAAACATATTACCCATTCAAATGAGCAATCCTGCGTTCCAGTCTTCAAGAGCAATGACAATAGCAATCGAACAAACGACCTTGGATTACTGACCATAAAGCTTTGATTAAAATTTCATATTTTAAAACAACGCAACAAATTCGTGTTGAGTTTAATGTGTATCGATATTTTAACTGATATCCCAAGTCAAATGCAAAGTTAAAAGAATTATCTAACCAACAAAACTAAAGTGCCTTTGTCTTTCTTATTTATTTAAAGAAAGGGTTACAATCCACAACATGCACGAGGAATCCAGAAAGCCATCATCAAAGATTAACTAAAAAGGGTCCCCTCACTACTTATGATACTGGTTAAATACAAAGGAATCAAAATTGGACCTACTTTCACTAGTGCAAAATTTCGAGAATTTACAATTTCGTTTAGTTCTAATCAATTACAAAATGTTTGAAGCTCACATCCCTTCAAACTCAATGTGAAAGTTGAAATTTCTGTATGTTCTCCTTAAATAACTTTATAACATGTGAAAAAATAGATTTTTATATTTTATCCCACCATAGATATCGGAACTCCAATACGCATAGAATACGAATTTTTGGATTTTCAAAAGTTCATAAAAATATAAGGAACCACATAGCCATCTTCATATTTAGTATTAATTCAATAAATTTTGATCTGTGATGGTATATAAAAAATCAAGGTTGATGTTGAATCCCTGAAAAGGCACGTTTAAAACAGGAATTCATTCTGTTTCGACAATCGCATTTGGATACCATTTTGACCACTTCAGTTATGTTTTAGGCTTTTCACGCAAAGGACTAAGTTTATCAAACATACTTTAAAGGAAGAAAATGTATTGTCTGAATGTCCTATGATAAACCAGTACAGAGATATTTTTTGTAAGCGACTGTAAAAATGGTGGCCATTAATTAGTTGATGGGATATAAATAAAAGAATGTCAATTTTAAATTATTCTTATATAAGGAATATAAGTATTAAAATATGTTTTAGAAGAGATCGAGCACAAAAGCTTGACGATTTCAAATGAACTGATCCGTAGTTACTACAAAAGCACGAAAACCTTTCTGTCTCATCCATACTTTGCAACACTGTGGTGTGTGTCTTAGTCCTTTATCATCACTAGATGATGTCAAATATCCAATAACACAACGTATTGCCATTTTAAAAATGTAAACGTTACATTTAGTTGGCAACACTGACAAACTTAAGACATGGTGTTTTCACTCTTGGTGTCCACCATGTTGCTAAATACAAATTTCTGTAAACGGAATTTTCATTTAATGAGTCATTTCTGACTTATTGAGAGTAATCCTCTACTTCCAAAACGTACTTGTTCACTGTCTATTATGGGTCATTTTCTCATGTGCATGCATGCGAAAATGGCCCGTAATGGCAAGTAGAAAAGAGGCATTTTGGAAATGGCACTTTCCATTGTCGAGAGTTGACTTTGGGCTCTAAGTTGGAAACACTATATCTCCAAAACAAAGCTGAATTTTCCCCATGTTCAAAGTAACTTTTATAGTTCTTTCGATGTCAGGAATCTCCTCCCGAAAGTAACCTCCTTTATTCTGAATCGCCGTGGATATATCCTTTATTTAACTTCTGTGAATTTCGAGGTTTCGCCCCCCACGTAGCTCCGCTCCCCTTTGTCCATCGCACCTTAAATTTTGGTATTCTTCATATCTCACCATTCTCTATCAGATGCCCTAGGTTGGATTTGGAACTTAGCGACGACATATCGTGAACCTCCCTTGTGAGATTGGCGAAATGGCTTAAATACAATACGTGATTTCACTTTCACTTGTAAGATATTTTTCAAACATCTATTACACACTAGATTCAAAGAGCGGAATTCCGCTCAGCTTGAGTGGAAAATTTAATCTTTTAACAGCAGAAAGAGGGAGCACTCTTTTAGAGCGATTCGGAGAAAATATGAGAAATTTCAGCTCGAAGAAAAATGGGATCCATGGTAATTCAATTCGATGAAAACACAGGCATAATGTTAATTTTTTCCTTTCTTTAGATGAATGTCCATCTATTTTGATGGTTTTCATTTTTCAAGCACAAAAACGATGCAATAAAATGCTGAAAATGTAAAACTATGCAAAATAGAACATGTATCCATTAGCAGTAAGAAAGAAAAGTAATGCACTTATAAATGAAAATAAAGTAGAATAGCTTAATCTCGGATAGATTTGAACCCGGTACCTTCCAGTCAGCTGTCCAACGCCTTATCCGCTCAGTCAGCCGGCCAACTGCCAAGCGCCTTCGAAATGGTTCCTTTCGTCTCGTCAGGTAATTGAGAACAATGTTCTAAGATTTAGTGTAGTACCGGTACCTGTAGTCGTGCCGTAATGTATCCAAGAACTAACCTTGAAGTCAATATACATTTACTTGGTAAATAATATTAGCCACATCCACAGTATATCTGAAAATGTTTCATAAGATTCTATATAAGCAGAACGTCTAATATGTTCCAGGACTATGAACTATATATTGGTTTACACACGTAATGCACACCGTAAAACCAATGAACGAAGACAGTTACAACAATTAACCAAACCAACTAACATTTTATGTATGTTGACATTGTTGGTCGTTTTTATGTAGTTTATTTTGAATGTTGTGACAATGGTTTTAAATTTCAAAATTAAATACTTTTTGCACAACACTGCATTTACTCATTCTTCCTGTAAGCAAAGAACAAAACAACCTCATAGAAAAAGTTCCAATAATTTTCATTAGCTAATTCCTCCACCCTTAAATTGTATTAGTTCCTATGCGTTTAACAGCTACCTGCCTATTCTGAGTTTTTCCGATATTGATCAATACGTCATCCATAATTCTTCTTGCCCTTCCTGCAACAACTCCATTACTGTATCGTTAACTTTACCAAAACCTTCACACTTCCAAACATGATCATAACCCAACTGTTGCATCCTTTCTATGGCATTAACCTGCTATAATTCCTCAGAAGGCTTATCATTAGTTTTCTTCCTTCTCTGTTTTCTTTTCATTCTTTCCGGCCTGCTCTTACTAATCTCACTCAGTCTCACCTCAGCACTCATATCTGTTTATTTTTCCATCTCTCGACATATAACCGCTTCTCTCTGTAACAGTTCAATCTTTTCTTCGGCACACGACTGAACTTTTAACTTCTTCGATCTCCAACATTTTGATTATCAGTCAGCTGTTCCTCCATTTGCAACCCTTCCGATTTCCTTTCACTATCCGCTCCTTCTTAACTAACTGCATCCTCTCTTTTATTTACATTATTTTGATCTCCGAACAAAATTTTGTTGACCCATATCAACAACTCTATCACACCACTCTGTACATTCTTCATATCTTCCTTCTTGAAACAAAGCAGCAGATATAGCTCCATAAAAGACCATTTTAAAAGGATCCAACTGTATTTTTTTTTTTTTTTTTTTGTAATATGCAATATCCTCATTGAAAATAGTCCTCTCTCCGACTTTCTATTTTTAACATTTTTCAAAAACTAAGAATACTATCAAATATGTAAATTCATAGCGCACTAAAACTAACCCTGTGAAATACAATGGACAGCGAACGCAAAATCTTTTCAATTGATGAGTGCTGAGACTTCAATTAAATAATATTTGAAAACGTATCACTCATCAATGGACAAGATCTCGAGATCACTGTCAATTGTATTTTATAGTAATTTGTAAGCTCCAGTGCGCTATGAACATACATTTTTGATAGTACTCTTAGTTTTTGAAATATTTTGAAAAATGTTTAAAATGGGGTGGGGGTTGCAGCGAGGACGCTTCTTAATATAACTCCCATTTCCTGCTGCTTTTTACTCTCATTCTCAACTCGAACCAATCCTGTTCGTGGTTTACTTTCATCTTCACCTTTACTAAACTTCTGTTTCCTCACACCAGTTACCGCTTACTCCTACAGACAAACTTCCCATTTATTCCCATATATATATTTTCACATTGAAATGATGTACTGTCACACACTTCAGTCTGACATCCTTGCTCAGTCTGACATACTTGCTCCACATTCTCTGTACTACCGATGTTTAATTATCATTACCTCTGAACAAAAATTAGTCTGACAAGCCTGTTCTACTGTTCTACAATTTGTTAAATATTTCTTTGGGGAAAATAGTTTTGTTTTCACTCTTTTGGAACCTTATTTAACAGACTACTAACCGATTGAGATAATACTTGACACTCCTTGTTATCTATCTGTTCACATAAATTCACAGCAGAATGAAAACTATTGATTTACTCCAGGCCTCTGGTTATTACTTGTATCCGCCTACTACATTTCATCATCTGTTTGTTTAAAGATTTACAGTTACCATCGATTATAGTGACCATATCTTCTACTCTTTTAGACCACTCCAATATTTCGCTAATGTTTCTCTCTTTACTTTCTATACTCATTTCCGCAAAATAATTTTTTGTTAATTCACAATCTAACTTATATCCTTAACCCAATAACTTTATTGACCATCCAGGCAAAATTAGATCTATGCCAGGACGCTTTACTATTCTATTCGTCATTGCCATATCTGTAATTGCTAACGTTACTCAAAATATATGTTGATTATATCTAACGTGCAGACCTATTGTCCCCATTATATCCACCATAGAATGACTTATTAAATACAAGATCGCTGGATTGTATTCTATTCTATTTTGATAACCAATTGTCTCTAACAATTAGTATGGCATCAGATTCAAGAACGACCCAGTATCCAGAGTGAATTCACATTTAATTGATGCTACAAATAAGTTTTTTATTGGAATTTGAATCTGTTGATCCACTTACTCTCCTATCCCAGAACCATTTTTAATTGTTACGAGATCATCCTCGTATGTGGATCTTATTTCTCTTAGTGCCTCATTTTGCACTTCTATTGATTCTGTTTTCTCCTCAGCCTCTACGGCTCGAACATTTTTTCGTCTACACACGATTGCCAAATGACCCATCTGTCAACAATTGTAGCAGATAACATCTATAGCTCTGTATGTACCTAAAGCATGTACTTTATTACATAATTATCATCCTCCATAAATCGGAGCATTTCTGATATCCAAGGAAGGGGTAGCAGCATGGTACTAGCTGGATATCTAATATGCTGGACGCTCAGTATAGGGGTGAATTAGTTGTGTTTGTATCGTAATATAGTCATCGCACACAATATATAAGTAGTTCGAGGCTTCTCTTAGTAACAACATTCTTCAATGTGAAAATGGATTACCTTTGTCATATTAAATTTCCCTGAAATTTTAGAAGATTTCACCAGCTTATACTAATACCTGAAAAGTTTCGTTGCAAACATAAAACGTTTGACCTAGCAGCTGCAGTGACCAGAATTAGTACTGTAATTGACTGTTGATGCGACTTTTTTCATATTTGCATTTAGTCATTTCGTTCATCCGCGAAATAAGTTTGCCATGTGAGTTTGTTTCCCCTCATACTGAGAAATTTCACGTTTTTGATCGGATCGTGGTGTATAAATATCGTGAAGAATAAACAGTACCAATGTTTGTCCTGTAGAGCATTTCGTACAGACGATAAACATATTACTGTTAAGTTAATTTTATGTTTGCATTTCTATAAATACAAGGAAATAGACACACTATAAGTACATTTAGATAACTTCAGTGTTTCACTTCTTATTAATGTAAAGTACGCTAGTTTTTATAGAGACGGTTGACATAAATTATAGTTTTATTCACATATAGAAGTTCTATTTGCATTACAACTCAATTCGATTTTTAACTAATACAGAACAAGATGTCAGGTCAGACTGCACAATGAATAGAATCGATAATGTAAAAGACTTGCTTCGAAAACCACAGCAGTTAACGCGAATCTAATGACTCTGTGGTTTTTAGGTTTCAGCCAGAGTTGTTAATTTAGCAACTGGTAGAGAAAATTCAATTATCCAGCTATTACAAAGTTTCATAATCATGTATAAAGAGTGCTTACAGTCTCTATTACTTTGGCAGCCTCACCAGAGTAATTCTTGGTTTATTATTAGAAATTCATGAACACCTGTAGTTACAATTAACATGAAAGTGTTTTCTATTGTATTACACAAATCATCATCAGCTTTATATCGTGTTTGCGGTAAAACGGATAGAGCTAAATTCGATGTCAGATTAAGTATCCAAAGGCGATATTTAATAAAAAAAAATTACTTAGTTGGGTGTATACGGTTTTATGATATGGTCGCCACATGGTTTGATGCGCAGATGTTTATAAACTTCTATTACCCTTACTTCATGTGGTAATATAGGTTTGACTTTGATGAACCTTATCGCATATGAATTTGAAACGCGTAACAAGATGCAAAATACGCATAATATGCTTCAAATTCATGGATTGACTCACACAATGCAGACAGGTATCTGAATATGGCTGATCATTTATCGTTTTCGTTGTATTGTATTCAAAACATTGTTCCGGATATTTAACTAAAAAAGAAAACCTGAAAGTTTCTTAGTTCATCGGAAGAACTAAGACAGAGATTTTGCCAGACTCCCCCCCCCCTCGGACATTATCGAGTGTACCCCCAACTTTAAACTTTTACGGGCAAGGATCAATATAAACCGTGCAAAACTCCACTTTACATCCTCCCAGGTTTGACTTTACAACCCTCAAACTGAAAATCTTTGGGGAATCCCTGAACGAAGACTTGAGGAAAAAACGAATAAATGCTTTATAGAGGAAATAGTTTTGTATGTAGTCGAAACGAGGCATCTGCGAAAATGCGAAGAAGGAAAATCGATTTTTTTTATTTTTTTTTGAAATGTGGATATGGAAAATGAAAAGTCAAGTGAGTACGGAAATTACGTGACAATGGAGTACTGAAAAGAATTGCTGAGAGACGTACAATAACTGTTACAATAATGAAGAGAGGAAAGAACTGGTTATATTATTTTAGGAGTGTTCGATATTGAGATTTTAATTCCGACTTTCGGTATGTTTTGGATACGGACAATTATCGATATACCAAAATACCGAACGATACCAAAATGCCTAACTATATCAATATACCGAAATACCGAAAACTGATATTAAGCGATATGGAAGTACTCATAGACGTATGTATTTAGGGGGTTGGCCTAGACCCCCGCCCCGAAATTCCGGTTAATGTGCAAAAAATATAATAATTTTAGGCGTAATTATCTATATTTAGGGTTGTAATTCCTTTTTTCACAAGAACCTTGTGTTAGGTAAACACTGAAATTAATACAGAAAAACTGACAACCACCCGGTCGGCAGCAAATGGCTGCAAATGTCAATCTTGTAATCTTGACAGTGTAATAATAAACTGTATATTTACACGAGAGATAAGCAAGGAAATGCTGACGATCTGAACCATGTAACAAAGAAAAACAAGGTTGTCGTGAGAAAGAAAAATTACAGAAAACTATCCTGATGATAAATATTAAGGCATTTACATTAACATACAGACTCATTTCGAAATCAAGAAAGAACACGCATCTTGATTAATTATTGCGCTCTAGTCAGGCACTTTGAATTTATTTTTTAAGGTCTTTAGGTAACTCAGGCTCAGACCAGATGGATGATGATGATAGAATGATTGGTCGAATGAAGAAAGTTGGAGGTAACGAGAGAACACCGAAAAACACTCACACGCAGTGTTTGTTCACCACAAATCACACACTGCACGAGGAGGGTTTGAACCGACGAACTAAAACGCCAGAGGTAAGCGCTCTAACCATTGAATCACCGCGGTCTGTTCTAATCAGATACCATTTGGGTTTCGGGTATCCGGCCAATGGATTCGTCAAATTTCGGTCGCACATTCAGAGGCCCAGAATTCGGATTTCGTTATTATGATGCATCTGAAACTACAATGCCGGGATGGTAAATAATGAAAGACCTTGGCCAATAACTTCCCCATCTTCTGCCTACCTCATCCAGGCCTCAACCAAAGAAAGGAGAGAGAGAGAACTGAATTTTTGAATTTATTATATGGCATTTTAGGCATCTAAGGCACAGGCCGGGATAGGGGAGGTGTTGACCACGGTCTACATTGAAGGTGCCACCCCAGTCTTTGCCTGATGTGACAGGGAAAAACCTGGAAAAACTTCAGTCAGGATGGTCGACCGCTGGGATCGAGCCCACGACCTTCCGAATCTCACGCCAACACTCTACTACGGCGGCTCGGTGAGAGAGAGGGAAAGAGAGCTCTCTCTCCATCTTTCTTTCCCTTTCCCTCTCTTCCGGAGAGAGGGAGATGCAGAGAGACGGAGAGAGAGACAGAGGCCGGGAGGATGTAGGTAGAACTTAGGAAAGGTATTGGCCAGGGCCTTTCATAATTGACCATAAATAAAACCAATTTAACTCAATGTATCTGAAACTCGAAAAAAATATTTTATAGAGATAGTAATGTAGTTGATTATTATTGCTTTTGTCCAAAGCTAGTTGATAGGAACATTTTTAACGTCTTATTTTTTTTTTCTAAAATACATGCTTTATTTCTCAAAAGCAAATTACGTAATCTGGAAAAGGAGTTTCGTATTTTTGTTTTACCTCGCTGCGTGCTTAAAAGGGAAGGGAGGAGGAATGTTTTGTTTTTGTTCTTTCCTTTTAACAGCGCAATGTTTATTGCGTAGTGACTGATAACTACGTCACAGAGCAAAGGGTAGTCATGGTTGGCGATAGGGTAGGGTTGGGTTTGAAGAGACAAGTATGGTGCTGTCGATTATTTGTTTTCCTTCTGTCATTGCAATGTATGTATTAGTAACAAACTTTTGTATGTCTGGTTTCAATGGCACTACTCTTTTGCAGTTGATGTAGAACTCATCAATTTTTCTCTCTTTCTATGATTCTGTTTCCTCTCTCACTTCACAATACTCCAAAATGAAGAGTAAAAGAAGTCAAAATAAGATTTAAGGTTTGGTAGCCCCAAACATCAACCCCAGATACGTACAAATTAGGAAAGACTATGATGATGTGTTCATGCCCCAGATAACCGAATATCCAAAACTCGGATCCGGATATTTCGTGGTTCCGAATATCCGATAGCTGGATCCGTTTGATCATCCCTACTCTCCAATTAACACTATAATGCTTGTGATTATAGCACATTACGTCAAGTTTTGGAGCGGGTCTATGCTTGGGACCCAGCCTGATCCGGTGGCCTGATTTATGTCTCGTCATCCGGAAGACTAAGTAGAGTATTTTAGTATTTCCTTGTATTTAAGGGGTGAACGAAACCGGAGGTCGCCCCAGCCTAGAGCAAAAATTACGAAACAAGAGCTTATTAAGTTCTCAAACCAGGTCAATCGGATCACGTATGTCCGAATCAGGCCGAATCACCGGAACTGACCTGGTTTCAGTTCTGCCATGCTACCCCTATATAGGTTATTAGTATTATTTGTTTTAAGAATCTCAGAGGAAATCAGGATTTCAATAATCTGATAGTTAAGTGTATTGATACTGTTCGGTATTTCGGTATACCGATATTTCGGTATCATCGGTATTTTGGTAGTATCGGTATTATCGATATATAGGTATTTTCAGTATTTCGGCGTTTTCAGTATTTCGGTAGTATTGGTATTTTGGTATGGGTGGTACCGAATTTTAGGTATTCCATAATACCGATACCGATTTCGGTATATCGATATTTTGGAAAGCCCTATAATATATTTTACGAAGAGTTTGCATTCCAAGGAATACAACTGAATCGTTGGTTGAAAGAAGGAAATAAACTTCAAATATATGGAAGTTGTGTTTTAGGGTCAAACGTTGTTTATTGAATAGATACAGAACGTTAGTTCAATGTAAAATATTGTTTATGCAATACATAATTTATTTATTCCAACTGATATTGTAAATCTATTGCTTGAATGGTGCTTGCGCATTTTTTGGCGTTTATTTCCCTCTTCCAAATGACGATTCGTGTGAAGGTATGGTTGAGGGGAAAATACGAAGATGACGGATACAAATTCTTGGCAATATTAAGGAAGAAAAATCATGAACTGAACCAACAATTAAAGTTCAAGACAGGGTAAGACGTAGCACGAACTGTCTACTGCTTTTGATAAGACACTAATAATGCTGATGATCATTCTTTTATTGATATATTGTTTCTCGTTTACACTTTTGTAGATTTTGGAAAACGTAAATTACCTGTTCCAAACCAAGAGGAAAGTAGTTTTGCTGTTGGTTCTGCTCCTTCTTCATGGTTTCTTGTCATCGTTAACTGTACAAATTTAACAAAATGTTTTATGTACCTGATGAGCAATAAATCTAATGTAGGGGTTTCCTTAGATAAAGGTTGAAACACAAGCGTTAATTAAGATTTTAGATGTTGTATATATAAATCTTAAACAAATGTCTAAATAAATAAACAATAAAATGCATTTTTTGTTCATGAATGACGGTAGTAGCTGGCGATATAGGTATCGTCTATTAGAATATAGTACCAAAGTGAACTGCGAACGTTATTTCACGCTTCAACTTCTTTCAACGAGAACTGTACAATACAGCACGATCAACTCTCGGTATTGATATACGATTTTAATTTCTGTGGTAACATGACGATTGATAAAGGTATGGGTTGTACACCGAGAGAGAATTTGAATAAAAAATACATAAGATTTGTTTCTAACGCCAACTAGTTAGATGCATTGTTCTGTGCAATTTCAATGCTTTATAAGCTTTAATAAATATTTGATATATTATTTAAGACTGTCTTTGTAATTACATTCGATTATGCGATTAAGTGCTTTATGTGAAACATCCAGGCAGTTCAATCACATTTCTATTATGTACTTAAACTTTCTGTGTGAGGAACCATCTTTTTCGATGCTTTTAATTTCCTTGTGTGCATGCTGTCCATTAATATAGTATGTTATTCTCCCACACACGTAACTGGATCAAATTATACTTTGTGTTTTTTCTCTGGCTTCGGCACATTTCAGCTACTGTTTACTTAGTGTATATTATTCTATTCCACTCTTATATATTTAGAATATTAACGTCATAAAAATTAAAAAATCCTTGTGCAGTTACCTTGTGCAAAATACATTCACCATTGACATAAAAAATCATAATAAAAGAATCCTGAGTAAAGCAATATGAATATTACACTGTTGGAAGAGAAACAACCTTTGGTTAAGCAGTTACTAGTCTTAAGTAATTAATTAGCTCAGCGCATTAAAGTGGGGTATTTACTCGGAGAGTGAATCAACAAACTCCAAAAGCATGTGGATAAAACGATCCATCGATATGCAAGGACAGCAGAAACATGTTTAAATAATGTCACAATTACTCCAATCTTTGTTTCTTTTTTACCGGGTTTACTAGGACCAAGCTTTGTACTGTTTCGATTCAATATTTGTTCCAACTTAGTTTTCTGTATAATCCAAATTCAAGAAACTTCATATTGGTGTTAATATCATGATTAATAAACTATGTAAACAAATAATGAAGTATGTGCTAATATAATATCACTGCTCAAATTAATAGTTTACTCCATATTCATGATGTATATTTTACTCCAAAATTCAAGCCCCCGAATTTTGTTTTCGTGTTATTGTTTCTATGCGAGTGAAGAAGCCAGATAATATTTCGATGCAGAAACAAATATAACTTTGGTGTTTAGAAACCGAAAAAAAAAAACGGGGGTTCTAATGAGAAATCCTACCCGAAATCGTGAGGCTGTGTTCTCTTGTAGCAGAAAGTGTGCTTCTCCTGTCGGATGCTATCTTGACCCTCCCACCGGACTTCTTGTATCGCTAATATGTCCAGCTCATGTTTCTCGATCTCGTGTACAGCCACCTGAAGAGCACCGGTTTGGTATACAGTTCGTACGTTCCATGTTCCTTTTCTAACGTCGTTCTTAATCTTGTTATTGGAGCACTATGGAGTCCCCGTCCGGAGATCCTAATGAGAGACTAGTTTATCTCCGGAATACCGTATTTTACCTCAGGAAAATCCATAAACTATATGTTACTATTTTTTGACATGCTTAGCGGTGTAGAGTTGTCAGCTCTATGACATCGCAGTAAAGGCAGACCAAGAGGAACAATGTCGACCTCTGTCCATCTTTGAACGTTGCCGATGTCATTCATCTTCAACCTCAGGGTGGTAATTGTAAAGCTCCTTCCCTTCACCATGATACTTTTGTCGGGGTTATTTTCCCCTATTGTTCGTAGATTGTAATAATAAAACTAGTTGTTATTGTTGTATTATTTTGATACACAGTGATCTTTTTAAACCGTTGTTTCTACAGAAAGTTAATTGTTGTAAGAGTATGGGTTCCCCAGCAAATGATCAGTTTTCTTTGCCTAGAGGTAAATGGTTGAATGCAGATGTTTCATTGAGTTCGTTGACATTTATAACACACTGCTTGGAGTGAACATTGAAAAGATACATTTTCAATATGGTTAGTAAACATCACCTCGTCCCAGAATGCCATGCGTAGTGTTGTAAATAGAAAAAAAAGTTCGTCTTTTTTAAAAAACTTCAGTGTTTTAGAAATAAATACATAAGCTACCGTCTTTTTGTAAAGTTCGTTTTTTTTCCAAGGCAGTAACTTGTAATACAATACAGTTACACCTCTTTAAGCAAGAATTAGTTTTATATAGATAATTGAGAATAAATACAACATAAATTAAACCCTAGATATTGTAAGATCACAAACATTTGGATATATGTTAGATAGACTAGTTCTTAGTGTAGCCTACTTTTTAATTTCTTCCGTACCGTAACCAGAGAGTAACCAGAGTAAAAATGATAACGTTTATGCAAGAAGTATCGAGCAGTTCTGCTCATGACTTCTATTTGATTGTATGACGGATGGATAAAAAAAAGCGTATATAAAGTGTACAGGCCGCAACTGTCGCAGGCCTGTGTGTGCACTTGAAGTGGATGTTGATTTCTTAAATTAATCCAATAAGATGACGGTGGTAGTTCCGTGTTATTTCCAAAGTTGACGATTTCCTGTATTGTAGAGGAGAAAGGAGATGTTATAGTCTTCTGATGACCGATGAATTTGAATCACAGTAGATGGTAATTGGTTACTCCATTGGAAAGTTATTTCTGACTTGCAGTATTGTAGTTATTTATTTGACGTTGAGTTGCAGGATGTTAGTGACAATTTCAATGAGAGTGATGATGATCACATTGGTGTCCTGAGCAGTTTGTATCTTGGTGAATCCATTAGAAATGACTTTCATGACATCTTCAAAATTCAAATTTTGGACAAGTGGTGAAATTTTCTGTACGATCTGGCCGAAATTTATGCTTCCAGAGGGTGAATTTTCCTTACTATTGACATCAGTCTTGGGTTCAGGTTGAGAAACAGTTGATGGTGACTTTTGTTGAGACGGCAAGTTAGTAGTTGTTGTAGTAGTAGTAGTTTGTCGGTCATTATTTGAAGTTCGAGAAGCTTTGTATTTCTTGAAAATTGTGCAGCCCTTGTAGTTGGCAGGATGATCTTGTTTACAATTTGCACATGTAGCAGGTGTAGTACGGTCCATTTTGGTACATTCCGTGGATAGGTGAGCTCCAGCACATTTGACACATCTGGGATTCATGAAGCACGTGAATTGCGTGTGATTATAACGCTGACAGCGATAGCATTGCAGCAATTTGTTTGGCCTGTATAGCTCTATAGCAATACGGTAATGGCATAGATATTCCAACTGAAAAATTTCTTGAATATTAAAATTCCTTCTGAGTGAGACCAAAAAGAGTGGCATATAAATCCTGTGATGAGAAGTAGGATCTCGACGGTACATTTGCTTGACATCTTGAATTGGATAATTTTGAGCAACAAGTTCTTGATGGATATCATTAGGATCGGTGTCCACTGGTAATTTCCGAATAACTATTTTGAAAGGCCGTTCAGACTTAGGCACATCTGTAGTGAATTGTAGTTTCGTTTGAAGGCAATATGCTTTGAGTTTATCATAATCTTCTTGTGTACTGGCTTGAAGACAGATGAAATCGTTAGTATGACGAATTTTGAGCGGATTCTTGCAGGTAGCTGACAAAGTTCTTGTAAACTGGTATTTCTGTTCTATTCCATATATAAAAAGTGCAGGTGGCTTGGATTTTTTGTCTTTAGGAACAATATTTTCTTGAACTTCTAACGACTGGTAACGGTTAGTGATCTTGACACCTGGATCTGTGGCGACATTGCGAAGTTTTGCTGTTTTCTTGGGTTCGATGAAGCCATCGGTGTCCATTGAATGGTCAGATTCTGGAGAAATGTGGATTTCTTGAGCTTTAGTTTTATTATTATCGGTGATCTTGACGAATTGAACAGCACTGGCTACTTGCGCAGATTTCTTGACAGGCGGTGGGCCATCTGAGTGCAGAGGATCCGGGCGCTCGTGGGTCAGGACTGGGACGCTGATGGGAGGTGTCCCTAAAAAGGGCAAACTCGAATCATTAACAGCACCTTTCTTCTTAGCTAATTTACATCTTGCTTGGCGTTCTAATCTAGCGACCATATGAGGTTTACCAGGATATATTTCTCTAGCAGTTTCCAACTCCCCAGGAGTAAGAGCATACTTGAAATTGGGATCATCCATTTCTTTAAGGATTTCATTAACATCTTTTATTTCGAAACTCATTATTTAGCACCGTGCAAAAGCTGGAACAAGGAACACAAGCTCCGTACGCAACGGCTCCTATTGTCCGTACCGTATCTGTTCCAAACTTAACTTAAACAGCATTCAACACAACAGAAGAAAGTTTTAGACGTGTCCGACCTCAAGCACCGCTAGGTATCAGTGTTGCCAGCCTATTTTGAAATTCAAATTGTAGAAATGGGTTTATTAATACAAACTTACACGCGTGTATTTACTTACATCAAATTTGACATGCATGTTCATTAGGTACTGGGATAGGTCATACAGGCACTCCAGGCGCCGTAGTTTGTTAGCGTTGCCAAGCGATTTTAGAAATTCTAGATTTTATATTACCGTTGGACGTATTCGCATTTATTTACATTAAATTCGACATGTGGATAGGAACTGGGGCAGTTCATGTGCATACTTCCGGTCCCACAGTTGCAGTGTTGCCAAAAAATTTCAGAAAATACAAATTTTAATTCCTTCCATATGGTTGAACGTATCAGGACCAAACCTTGTTTTCACATACACGGACACTTCATAGAGGTACTTCAGGTCCCACAGTTGACAGTCTTGCCAATCAATTTTTAAAAGTAAATATTTACTACTTCCATACAATTCGACTTATTTACACCAAACTTTGAATATACAGATTCGACACAATCGAAACCTACTGTGGCTGTTCCCTGTACCCAAGCACCCAGTTGTCAGTGTTGCCACCCTACTTTAAAATTCATTTTTTTAATGTTACGTGCCGATAGATATTACCAAATTTTCAAAAAAGCGCGGGAAGGGTCGCGGGACGTGGCTACATGATGATATGCCTTGAAATAATTCATCTGAGAGCCTATTGTAACACTCATGACAGGAAACATATCGTCCTCTTGGAACCAGTAGGTACTCTGTCCACTTTTGCTAGTTTAAAAAAAAAACAGTTTTAAAATTTGGGGTTCCATTTAAAGTCTGTGTAAATTAATTTTATTTTTAACGATACTATTGTGAGATTATATTTTCGGAGTTGATGCCCTTCAGTACAAGGTCTTTGACTGTAGTGTTAGCTCCATTTTGACTTAAAGTGGACATAATACCTGCTGGTTCCAGGGGGACGATATATGCAGTTGTTGTACTATGGATTTATACAACTCCTTTTACATAGATGCAGGTTATCTCCTGGAATCTTGAGCTAAAGGAATTGATTTGTAGGGACAGTAATTATGATTAAAAAGCAGATGTATTCCTTAAATAATACCGTAGTTAGAAATTAACGCATTGTATATACGGGATGAGAGCATATTTCTGTAAGAGTTCATAGTTTTTCAGTTTACAGTAAAGATGTCTTCGAAGTTGTATTATCTCTTCGTTCTTATAATTCAAAATATTTGTTCAGTTCCCTGGAGGATAATTAGTATTTTATTACAAATTATCAGAAATAACATTAACCCATATGTCCTATGGTAATTCCTAATGTTCCTCAGAGCGAAAATATAGGAAGTCTAACAATATGGCAGTTAATGTAAAAATAATACTATTATTTGCCTCATAAGGCTGTATGAAAACAAAGCAATAATAAATTGGAATGAATGCCTGAAGACTTTAATCTTACTCATTACATTGATTATCTGCTGCATAAAGCATTAAATACTTGCCGTCTGAAATGAAAACTACGTTTTGAAATATAAACATTAAAAAGAATAATCTGTGTTTATTTTTAAAAAGAAACTTCACATAATAACTTTCTTTACAACACTAGTCAGGCGCCATCTGATGACCCGAAAGATTACAATAAAGAATAAGTGGACACTGTGCGTAAAAATGAAGTTCCTAAAACTGGAAATTCATCTGGAAGGCAATCGGAAAACAACACCCGAATATATCTTCAAAAGGTTCCGGAAAACAGCTGGACTTAATCCAGTGATGGACCGAGAGTTACCAACAACCTACGGAGAGGAAGATGATGATGAAGAAGAGTGGGAAGATTATGAAGAAGAATCAAACGAACAAGAAAAATCACGGGAAAAAAAACCAGCCAAAACAGTATGGAACTGTATCGGAAAACCAAAGGCGACTGTGGTTAATAGATAATGAAGAATTTGCGTAACTCGATAATAAATACATCGGAGGAAGGTGATACAGAAGACCAACCGTATGATTCTTCCACTCATTTCGGCACGGTATTGTTTACATTTAATAATGAACTTAAAATAGTCAAGTATATCATGAGCGAACCACAGAGCACTATCGATTGACTGAAGAACAAAATGAAGAAGACTGTGAAATAATAGAAGTAGATCTGAGGACTTGAAACAATACATAACCAACCAACTCCAATTTTCAAAGTACCTGAAAAATTGTTCCATAGTCTACAGTAGTATGTCTCTTACCGGGCAGCTTTCTTAAGAAATCATATATGTCCAGGAACCTTATGTGTAGCAACTTTGTCCTTTGCTGCAGCGTATTATTTCAATACCCATCATTACTACACCGATCAAAATCAGACAACCAGACACAAATTTTATGATAATCAAGAAAACGAATGAGCTTTTGAATCCAATTGATATTTTGGCTACTGCAAGTCTAACATTAACTGCATATTCACTTTTTAAGAAATTCGTATAAACTATTTTTTTTAATCCATAAATCAGCTGCCACTAAAAAGAAGAATCGTCAAGAGAAAGAGACGTGAAAATACTACAAAGTTCGGATACAAAACTTTTGAGCAGAGTAGCACTTAACTTTCATCCTCTTCTGTCGGCGCAATCACCCTCATACGTCACTATAGTATCGTCATCTTCTGGTTAATGGAGTAAGGGAACACATTAGTACATGTTAGAATCTCAAATACTTTCTACAATATCTGACCCAATAAGGAATTTCATCACTCAAGCTCCTAAGCACATGCAAAGGCATCAAAGGCTGATACGAAAATTGAAGAAACAAAACTGAACTTAAAAAAAAACATACATGAATTTAAGTAAATAATATATAAATTCTGAAAACTAGGTTTTAAAAAGCTCTCCTTCTCATGATTTCATTATGTAGTGTAATGTTGACAGATTGAAGTAGATATAAATTTCTACAAGTTATGAAGTTCATCAAGATCAGTTAATGTTACTGAACAATTAGTTTCTATGCGACTGAGAAAAAGTTTCACACGTAGTTATAGACCAAAAGATTGTTGACGGTTTCTTTCTTATTTACTAGTGACAAAATTTAAAGCCAAGAATCAAATCTACGAACAGTACAAAAGCATAGCGCAGTAAACAGTCCATGACTGCGAAGAACTTACGAATCACTGAATAAAACATTCGTTTCAAATAAACCAATAGAAATCAAAAGTTTGAAATCAAGAAATCCAGCAGTATCATGATTTCTCCATGAGCTGTGTAACTGGATATGAATGGTCCCAAGGGGAATTAACAACTTCACAGTGTATGAAATCTAGTTAGTTATTTCTGAAAGGCAATAAAACCTCGAGTAACAAAGTAACGAATGTGTCAAGTTTACAATAAAAGGAAGATCTATTACAGTTTATATGTAAAAAAAGAAAGAAAAGCAGCATTTTTGTCTAATATGAATAATAACATAGTTTGTGCAATAGCGTTGAAGAAATAGACTGTTAAGGTATGATGTACGAATAAAGCTAAGAAAAAAAAACTACACCAGATGACAATGAAACCTAAAGAACTTTCAAAAAGAACTCTCACTCAAGCCACTACTATACAAGTTCGTTAGTTTCAATACTTAAAAACAGAACAGAATCTTAAACAGCAGTTAAGAATTCACAACCGAAGAATTTGTGAAATCAATAAATACTTGAAGAACAGTGAAAGAACGTACGCTTGAAAGTTCTGTAACAAGAAAAATAATACATTTTAAAGATCATGAAGAGTTCACTTACGTGATTATTATTATTATTATTATTATTATTATTATCAAAAATTGACTACTACAAAGTATGCGAATTTCCTCCCATCAGAAAAGATTAAACTGTGACATCATCTTGTATTTTAAAGTAAGATACGTTCAAAAAACGTCCTCTCGTGTGAAATATCGGGTATTGTAACTGAAAGCCAACAATACCAAGTATAACAACAACGAAACGTCCCAATGTCCACTTCTTCCAAGGCTTCATGAAGTATAAAAGCATACTTCTGCACAAACCTCTTCATATCCTTCATATGTCTGTGTGATAATTCTGGAAAATTTATCATATATCGACCTGATAACTTATTAGTGAAAGGGAATCTTTCTAAATCGATCTTAGTAGCACACTCTAGCAAGGAAGACTATAGTCGATAGTTATTATTAATTATTATTTGTATTTTGCAGAATCAAAGAAGATTTTTGTCATAAAATTGAATAGTTGCAGTATCTATCTATGCGTCTGCATATGTGACTGATAAACTGTTTTACGAACATATCATTTGGATATTCTTTAAGTATTGGAAACTGCCATTTTTTTTACATCACATCAACAATTGAGAAAGAAACTTATTTTCGTTCACCAATTAAATATAAAAGATTTTACCGAAAAAGTAAGCTGCAGTACGTAGTATTAGTAAATTATGAATGCTAAAAAAAAATAAAAATAAAAAAAAACGCTTAGGAACATAAATCACATATTTATCCAGTTATTTCAAGCTTCATTTCTTCTTATTATATGTGATATTTATCTCTACCGTTTGCAAATGGATCAACCAAAGCAGAAAACTGATTTCAGATCTGTCTTCAGTCATGATCTCGATTTATCAGACGTATTTTCAGTTTGGTGACTCTGAAATCTGTAGATCCCTTTCATTCTCTTAGCCTTCTGCATTTTAAGAATTCACGCCAGAACCTCAGTCAAAGCCAAGTGGAAACTGATTTCAGTATTTTGAGAATATGGATTATTGAGAAACTAGCATAGCTAAGTATTTTGAATAACATACGCCATATTTAAATATGTCGTCTGTGTGTTCAAACTATATGGATTTGGAATTCTTAATACTATTCATTATCTTAAATTTGGCGCAAGAACGAAGTTTCTGGCTAATTCTTTGAGACGATATTATAGTTTAAAATACGTCAGTGTCTTTGCATGGACGCCATATTAATGACGTCATCACGAGCATTTCCCGTACTCTGATCGAAGGGGATTTTCACATGTATGTTTTGTACATGGTAGTAACTGTAAATATGAAAGGAACATTTGTATTACAATTTGTCCCGGGTTAGGATATTTTTATCGTGTTTCTACTGGATTATATTATTTCCAAAAGTATAATTGTAGAATTGCATTATTTACTTTAGAGGTCTAGGGCCACCATACACGTAAACTATGTTAAAAAGTAATCAACTGGGCGTAGCAGTTTAATCTTGCCCCTACACAATAACACAACAGAGAATATATAAAAGTTTGATCCATTCACAATTTTCAAAAAAAAAAAAAAAAAAAAAAAAAATTGGTAGTATTTGAACTTATTTATTTATTTGTACGTCAATATTAATTACATCAAAACACTACATTTAACCAGCATTGTAATTTCAAATGATCGTACCTCTAATTATGAATTTCGCAACCACTTTCTCTACCTTATTATTATTATTATTTTTGTAAATGTATGCATATCAACAAAAAAGTAACTTTGAAGTCAAACTGTTCTATAATCTAAAAAAGCAAATGTCAAATTCTACTCACCAAAAGATATAAAAGTTACATACCACAACGTAATACGTTCTGTACATTTGAACACCTTTAATATAATTCCACCACGTCAACTTATCGAAATGCCAGAACACTTTTTACGAGAAGGAAATAACATTGCAATGGTTAATTGAAATGCTGTTATAAATAAATTCCTGGGAATTACATAAAAGCAGATGGAAGTGAAAATTAAAATTATACGAAAAGCTACGGAAAGGAGGTTTCTTAAACATGAAATCAAATTTTACAGGTTTCAGAAAGTTGGGACCTTATTCATCATCTTGCTATTAGATTTAATACGTTATAAAGTGTTTTCCAAATTAATCTCTCTGCCTTGAATATGCAAGAAACACAGATCACTTGTTCGTTAGTAATTATCCTGTTACACGCCTTATCCCTAGACAAGATTATGTAATTCACCGGTCTGCAATAATGTGTGCTCCATTACTTCTTATTGCTAAAATGTGCGAAGTGGTCGAGGAAGTGTTAACATTTAAAATAACTCAGGAAATTATCACGATAAGCAGCCATCAGCAAAATCCTTCACCGTGTTTTGGAAGTCCTGAGCAGCAAATTCAAGGAGCAGCATTGGAAAAGGAGCTTTTCATTACAAATAATCAACTTTCTGAGCTAGGAATACGTCAATTCACCTCTTATTCAAAATGCAAGTGAGTGATAACAGTATAAACTATTACTGTTCTTACTTTACAAAATTGTTCTCTTAAGTCTTAAAAAAATGCGACTAACTTTCTCTTAAAGGTATATCTGTTGTTTTGATAGAAGATGTATTAAATGCGAGAAATTATTTTTAGCCAGCCTTTGAGATGATTGCGCGTACTGTAAGTAAAAAACATATGTTTCTGTTACCTAAAACTTAGGTAAAATTTGTTGGGTAAACTGAAATAAGGTAGTAAATTATAATTATTTTGCGATTGACAAGCACATTTTAAAATGAAGTCCGTCCAAAAATGAAGTCAGAGAAGTTAGCTTGAACTAAAAGAATTTCAATTACGGTGCTAAAGTTGAGAGGTTGTCAACAACCACAGTAACAAAATAAATAAATTATGGTTACCGTTGCGACAAAAATGTACAGTTGGGAAGTCTGAATACTTATTGAAAAACAATGTAAACTGGCAAATTACTTAATTGAGTTGTTTGTCATTATCCATAATTTTATATTTTAAAAAATCCATTCTCAGCCATCAAAACACCACAAAATCTTTAATTTATTTTTGCTTTCAAACAAAATATAATGCTTTTAGCAATCAAAGCATAATTAACTGGTGTGTTTTCATAACCTTTTCTGAAATAAAATTCTATAAAGAGAGCGCATATTATTATGTAACATCTACTAGTGTAAAGTACATAATTTTTATATTTCGCTTTCACTTATGTGCCAGACAGGTAACTATCTCACCCAACCCCGTCACATGTCTGAGGGATGAGCTCCTTCGGAGATCATTGTTCCCGGAAAAGGAATGTAGCAAACAGATAAAAGTAACATATAAATTACTTATACGCAAGAACTTAATGCTAGGTATAATCCTGGAAGTAATTCAAGTATCGATTTTGCACCGAAATATTTAAATGAAATTTAGTCAGAATATTCTCAAGAGTGCAAAACAATGGTTGAAATATTATTCCTCTGTAACATAGTAGTGATTGCAATTATAACACAATCTGCTTGTTTTTTTATTTCTGTAGAGGAATGTTTTTATAAAACTCAATGGAAGCGGATAAATAATTGTTCCTGTTTCAAAGCATTCTATACCAGTGTTTCTTTAAGATAAATTTATCTGATTTATTGTTAAAATTTGGTGGTCTATCAACATTATTTAGTTTCTTATGCTCTACTGCCAGCATTTTTCATACTGTGAGACTTTCCATGCGACTAATTATATGTAAAAACGATTGATTTTTCATATTTTAATTACGAACATCACAAAATAGATTAAATGACTGGAAGTTTCTTGCTCACTCATTATAACACATTTTCAATTTATTGAAAATGTGTTAAGAAGATGAACCTGGGAAGTCCAAACTTGTATTATATTTTATTAAATTTGTTTTCATGGACTGAACAGCTAGGTGTACCTTAAATACGTCATATGCCTGACAGATTATGTCACGCGAGGAGTAAATTTTTAGGAGGCATGGATAAGAAATTTAGTAGTCACGACCTTACTTTTAGGTATCTTCTCGGCATTCGCCTGGTGAGTAGGCTATGTTGACTAATAGTTGTTGTTGAAGAAGAAGAGAGCTACACATTATTGGATACGTGTTGATAATATTTTGGCAAGTCTCTTTATATATATCTGAATGAAGTGTATCCTTAATCAGAAATAAACTGATAAAGGAAACAGGAAACCTATATTAAAGAAAACCTCAAGAGTTCGATATTGTGAGGAGAAGAGCGGATATTGATCTACTTTCAAAACTAGAATCTCTTTTACTGATGAAACTGTAGCACTCGACCAAAGGCTGAAATGAAATAAGAAAAGAATGCCTAAGTTCCGAACATGTGAGATCAGCCAATACAACACAAAAGAAAGCTTATAGAAAGTCTCTGTATTGGTTCAGATCCATGACTTTCGGAGGATAAAATAACCTATTTGGAGAACAAGCATTGTTAATCCTCTAATATATTAGTGAATGGATACAAGTAGAATGAATAAAATCTCAGTTTTTCAATGTGTGTGTGTGCTTTTTGTTTGTTTGTTTGTGTATCAGAAACAAAATATCCAGAAACATAACTGATAAAAAGCTGAATCATATTATTTTCACTCGTGTATGAACTAAGTCACTTTCAACATTCATTAAATGAAGCTGTAAATAAACTTCTAGTTCCTTGTAACTAAAAGAATATAAATATAAATAAAGCTAGCAAACCTTCCCAATTTTAGTCGGGACAGCCCTTTCCTTAAAATCCTTCCCACTGTTTGATTTCTGGCAGAAGTGTAGACATGAAACTGTCTCGATATTTTGTTAACACTCATTTATATGTTGTTGTTTTTAGTTATAAAAATATCTGCTGACGCGTTTCATTAAATTTAATGATAGAACTGTACTCAATATGTACGTAAGTGAATCATTATCATGATTAACAACTTTAACAACATGTTGAAGTTATGATTAACCACATTATTAAAGATTATTTGTTTCAAAAGCTATCTTTTACATCTAATTGATTATTTCCATCGATTAAGGTAAAATGTAAAACAAAATATGAAATATGTTCAACAATTTGAACTCCCTATACCTGTTCTTTGTTTCTTGACTTTGAATCAACAGAAAACGTACCGAATATTCTTCCCTTGAAAGAAATTGTTTTTCGTGTCATTATAAAGTAGCTACATTTCAGTGAGGGGGTATCGTATGAACCAGTTTTAGTTCAGTGGTTGACATTTACAATTAGCCAGCACTTTTAAGAATCAACGATAAAGAAGCGATGAAATATATTTTTGGGTTGGTACTAATGAAATGTCCGCACCAGATGCGTCATGTCCAAAAACAAGAAAAATTAACATTCGAGTGCCTGGGTAATCACAGTAGTCGCCGTCTGTACCCACACACTGTTGCCATCGCCCAGCTAACGATTGGATACCGTGGTGAAAGAACTCTGGAGTCTGCAATGAGAAGAAATCCTAAACTGCATATTGCACTGCCCGATCATCAGGAAAGGTTTTCCCTACCAAGAAGTGATGGACATGCTGGAAGAGGTCGT
Source organism: Lepisma saccharinum (assembly GCA_022664845.1). Lineage (NCBI taxonomy): Eukaryota > Metazoa > Arthropoda > Insecta > Zygentoma > Lepismatidae > Lepisma > Lepisma saccharinum. The sequence goes on from JAGDQP010002496.1 coordinate 37,231, forward strand.
AGTCAGTGGGAGAGATCGGTAGGAGAGATCGCGCAAAGAACGGCGGGTGAGGAAGGGTTTCATACTGCAATTCATGGAGAGCCTGCACCACGAGAGGCTGGCATTATCATGCCACATGATGACACCATGTCTGTTGGATGCTTGAAGACAAGATTGCGGTGCATTTCATGGAGTTCACCACTGTAACGATCTGCCGTGATGGTTTCACCTCGCCTGAGAAATACATAATGAAACACTCCCACCATAGACCCATACCAGCAACACCACCTTCCGTGGATGGAGAGGTGGTTTAGGACTCTGGACGATGATCACAATCCAACCGTTGTTCTGGCCTTTAACGATTGTCATAGCAGATCCAGTTTTCATATGAAATCACGATCCCATGCAGGAACCTTCCTGCTTATTCCTTACACTGAGAGGACTGTCCACATCCAGACGGCGATGATTCTTGGTCGGTGTCAACACCCGTGAGTACAGTTTTTTCACCTTACCGATCGCACGGAGCCGCCGACTGATAGTGATATGGTGTATGCCTAATTCGTCTCCAACGGCACATACACATTTCCGAGGGTCCTCTTTCATGGTGTTCCTGAGCAGCTCATCCGAACATGATGTTGCTTTGCTCCGTACCACAGAGATCATTTTGTAATGTTGTGTCAAAACAACCAAATTTGAAAAAACATTGGCAAATGGCGGGCGTCCCAAATGCACTGTTAACGTTTTCTGCAGCTTGGTGTGCTGAGTGTCCCAGTTCGAATTCATAAAGAAAAATCTCTCGCAATTGTGTGTTCTCCATGGTGCACGTTCATACGACCTTGGGCCATGTATGCATACTGCCTTGTGGACGTTAACCGAGTTTGTTACGTTAGACGTGCGACCTACATTGATCCCTGTGTTGTGTTGTTGAATTTCAATTTAAGGGCTTTAGGCGACTATGGCTCAGGCTGGGATGGGAAAGAAAGGAAGCACTCCGAGAAACCCACACACACGGTGTTCGTCCATCACAAAACCCGCATGTGCAGGAATCGATCCGACAACCACTAGTACCAGAGGTGAGCGCTCTACCAACTGAGCGACCGAGGCCCCTTGTGTTGTTGGGGTGCGTTTCGTATCAGGCGTCGACATGCGTATCAGCTGTCATTTCGTTCGCACCAACCCAATAAAACAGGGGTGAAGAATAAAGATCAAATTATTTTGTTCCTCTCTTATGAGTCCAAATTCCTCCGTCCCTTACTCTAATAATAGCTAACTTTTGACTTGAAAACTGAATTATGTTATTTATCTCTTCGCATTATATAAAGAAGTGTGTATTTCAATTTGCAATTACTCATGCCAATGCGTGATTTCAAATTATTTCTTTTGTTAGTGCATACGAAATATATGAGATAAAGTAATTAAGACCTCGGTATGGCCGAGAGGTTAGCTTTCGCTTTTTTTGCGCATGACCACAGGTTCAATTCTTGCATAGTTTCATTGAACTAAGTGGTTTGGAATTCACTTTACAAAAACCTCTTGGTCCCGTCCTTAGCTAACCAGCTTGTTTACGGCATCATTAAGAATTCAATCAATACATTGAATAATTAACTGTACTAACCAATAACAATTATTTCTGTGTAAGTATACTTAATATCATTTCACTGCAGATAAAGTAGCGGGTTGGAGCGTAACGAAGAAATAGTTTGAATCATAAATATTACTATAATTTAAATATTACACCATATTTTAAATATTACTCTCATCTGTATGTATAATTAAAAATAAACTAAGAGGCCACTAAGAGTTTTCTAAATACTACCATATAGAAATGTTTCTTTTGCAATGAGGCCAGACGTTTTCGGGGATCTAGGTCGTTTTGTCTCCAAAAATGTATATATATGGCTCATGTCACTGATTACCAAGAATATACTCTGCATTCTGCAATACGTACAAACAACTGTTAGAATGTTGAGGCCTAGTATCCATAACCTGTTTAAAATCGGCTCAAAAGGTGATTCACTAAACTTTATTACAGTACATAGTACAACGTATCAATTTTAGTGTTCTATCATTACTTCCTGACTAACAAATTAGTAAGAAATTTAGACCTCTACAACATTTTCTACTAGAATTGCCTTGTGCTCTAGATTTGAAAATAATATAAACAAGAGTGGGAAATTCATCATGTCTTTCCGAAGGAGACTGCAGCACCTGCTATCATTAGTTGTTGATGGTTACTGCATAAACATTTCTTTTACACATTTTGTTCTGCATGTCGTCAAATGACAGCAATGAACACTGATGTATGGAATGGGACCAGTGGCGGATCAAAACAAGGGGCGTGCGCGACTCATCCTCAAGGAAATATTTTATTTGCAATAACACCATTTCAAAAATTTACCTCAGAGTAAGCTTCAGCTTGTTTCCAGACCAATCTGATTTATCTAGAAATACCAAATTTGAGAGATACCAATTTCATATTTCATGATAAAACTAAGCAATGTGAGGAGGAAATACGATAAAATTACTCTTGAAAATTAAAATCACATTTTCTGGCGAAATATCGAAAAGGTCCATATTATCTTTCTCATACCTACGCCACCCTCACAAAAATCCTGGATCCAGATCTGAATGAGATCAAGTATTATCGAACATTACAGCACAGAAGGTTTATAAAACATGAGTAGTCATGAACTGTAGCACTATTCATTAAGATGGAATGAATTATAATTGAAGGTCCTTAGTGAGCTACTGAGCTTCTACAGTTTTTGGTAAAACGGGCGGTGAATAATGAACCCCACGGGATTTAACAGGTTACCACGAACACAGTAAGCGAATGTGTAAACGTCTCGGCCAACCGAGAGTCAATATTGATGCAGAATATAGAGTAGAAGTATTTTGTGCTGCGCAGCTTTTATGATAGTCTATTTTCATGAAGGAATTTTGTACTTTTTGCTGATGAATATGCGTGTATCGCTTCGTAAGTGAGCTAATCCTATTATACTAGGATACGTAAACTCTCTTTTCTGATACACACTTATCCGAGACTGAACTAGTAAAATTCTTTGTCAAGTAAACGTGTAATATAAGCATATAGGTGTGTTTAGTGTGACAATATAGGAGCACAACATATTATTCACTATTTATTGTTGTTTCGAAGAAACAACTTCTGGATCAATCGTACTGAAAATATTGCTCTAAGGAAAATTATGTCCTTAATTAGTTAATATATCACTTTCTGGTTGAGGGCGGCATTTTGAAAAGCACTAAAGATGCATCTACTTCAGAAATTCAATTAAGTGACTTACAGAGTGTAACTAATTGAAGTTCTCTGACTAATTACGTTACCTGATTCTGCTTCTCTCTTAAAATTGGATTATATCTATTGCATTTCCTTCACGGAAGATTTAAATAAAAAATTCGTTTAGATTACGCGGTAGGTAAGAAAAGTCCCTTACTCCTATTACTTTCTATACAAACTCAATGAGTCTCAGATCTTGAATTGCAAATGCGCCAAGACGGTTTCTTGTTAAAACAAGTTAAGTAAAGTAATCAATTTGATTAAATTCAATTTACTTTCTTAGTTCTAAGGAAGCATTCATCTTAGTTCGAAGGGTTCCTCAGAGGAACTAGACGGTTTCCGGAAATTCTATAAATAAATAAAAAAAAGGTCGAAATGAGCATGAATGAAATGCCCTTCCGTATGTGTAATAATGATATACGTCACCACCACCATCGTATAAGGCAATTACGTTCTTTCATATTGATAAGTAAAACACGACGTTCGTTAAATGTACGTAGTTGTTATTTCTCGTGTTTATACAACCACGCCATTTTTAATACAATCATTTGGTATACGGAAAGTGAAATATATATTTGGCACATACGAATCATTGTTACCAACTGGAAAATCGATCTGTTAATTCTCATTTCGACCCACATTTACTTCAGAGTATTTCTATGAAACCCCACTTCCCATTTCTTACGCACTCATTGCGCGATTTTGGAGTACGCATTTTTATTTAGAGTGTGTTTGAAATGTTTGAATCTACCATGCCACATCAACTCGACAGTTTGTTGTATTGGAAAACTGAAGCTCTAAGTTCATTTTCCCACACTTTCAGCAGTCTATAGCCGAGTCGCGGTGGTATTTCTATCCTGTAAAACATTTTTCCGCCTATTTGAATGTAGTATTTTTTTTAAAAAAAATTGTTATTAAAATTAAATGAGTAGTATTATTTCTCATTTAATCAATTTAGTCAACATATTCCGTTACCGTAAGTGAGTGAGTGAGTGTGAGAAAGAGAAACTTGTAGACATATACGTAATGATTTCGCATTCGGAATTCGCCGACGTTTCATCGGCCGACCATCCTACCTGATGTACCTCCAGTGTTTTTCTTAACCACATCAGGCGCGTATGCTGAGATGATAGATTCAAGATGGACCATTTTCGAATTCCTTTTGTGCTCTATGTTCTTGTATATCATTATTTTTCGATCATTCCACGTTCAATCACCAAGGGGTGTTAGCTTGGTCGTTTTGTTAAACTTTTATATGTTCGCCTTACAAATGACCTGCTCGAAATCACATTTTTTCTAACATCTTCCGACATCTTGGGGTGATGGACTTGTTTCTTCCCAACGATGTATAAAAATAAGCATTTCCTGTGGTTTAGGAAAAATTCTCCTGTATGCATTCTATGAGATAGATTATACTTTTGTAATGGATATAAAAGGTAAGTCTTTCGTTAGTGGAGTTACGGAAAGCTCAAAATTAGCCACTAAAGTGACTAATATTACCAATTTTAAAGCCCATAAAACAAGAAACGTGTGATACCTCATGTAAGCCTTTGCAATGAATAATTTCGTCCCAGAACGTACAAAGCAATCCTTGGAAAAAACTAATTAATTTATAAAAGAAGTTATACTTCGAAGATAAACGAAACTCCTAAGTAAGTAATAAATATTGGTGGTTTATTGTCACCGATCTGCTGACTAAAATACTACAATTACAAAGAGTAGCTGTTTCTTTCTGTTGTACAACGAGCGGGACTGTTTTTCATACATTCTTCGTGATTGATCACTGACAAAATTTCAATATTCTTGGATCAATGTCATAGCTCCCCACAGAGAAACAGAATGAATTCAATAACAGTTTGTTATTCGACATCATCCAAGAGACAGAAAATAGATAACCACAACTGCATCATGACTGAACGGGATCAACAAAGAACAGGAAATTGGAATTTTGTACACTAATAAGGAAGAAATTGATCCACATTTATCATGCATCACATAACACATTCCTGAGGGTTACACTCACAAAAATGAAGTTTCTAATATACATTGAAATTGTTTTGTTTTTTAAATTTTGTTATTAAAATTAAATGAGTAGTATTATTTCTTATTTACTCAATTGCGTCAAAAGATTTATATATATATATATTTTTTTTCTGGCTGTGTGAGCTCATGTAAAATATTAAACAAATTAGTGATACATAAAAAAGCTAGTGTTGATATTTTTGTTTGAAATTTAGTTCCTCTCACATGAAATAAATTTCGCTAAATACCAAGTAGAGAAAGGAAGTTTAGTTTTCTTAATTATTATAGATAGAAAAATATATTACATCTTATTTATTGTTGCATTACAAAATAATCATTTCTGCATTGATCAAAGTTTAATTTCATTTTACTTCCCATGATTTTAATCTGAAAACATCGAATAAATTTAGATTACCTGTATACAAAGAGGCATTGTGTTAAAAGGCTTCGATGGAAATAATATAACTGAGAATAAAAAAATAAGTTTGGTGCGGTTAAAATAGTAGTCAAAATAGACAAATGCAATAGAATCAAGACTTACCCCTTCTGCCTGAATTTGAATTTATTTTAAAGCCTTTAGCCATCTGAGGCTCAGGCCGCGATAGGCTGGGCAAAGTATTGTGGAAGGTGGACGGTCAGGGACTATTTTGTTGGTACCATCCTCGCATTTTTCTCGTGTGACGAGAAAAACCCTGGAAAAACCTCAGTCATGATGGTCGGCCGCTGGGATCGATCCCAGGACCTCCCCAATATTAAACCTACCCTCTATCTATGAGCCACGACCTCTTGGTACTTATCCCCTCACAAAACATTACCAACCTATTTTAAATCACGAGTCGTGATCTATTTTGTAGTTGTTTTTTTTTTTGGGGGGGGGGTGAGCATAATTGTGGATATTGGTGAGTGACTTTCTTCGTTTTTCCGCTTCATTTCAATCTGTCTCCAAAATTTGTAGATTCTTCACAACAGTGATTCTGCTAGACCCCCTCCCCGTAGGGGAAATTGTCCCGAAGGTTTCGTGTCTAACCCATAACTTTAAAGTTTTTACAACCAAAAATCGATAGAAACCATAGAAAACTCCAATTACAATCTTCTAATTTTGACTATACATACTCCTAAACTGAAAAACCTGACGGAATCCATTTTTCACAGCTCCATGATTGAAAGACACTGACTTAACATTAAATTGAGATGTATTTACATTGCATTCAAAGTATGTTTGTGCGAGTGAGTGAGTGAATTGTTATTAACGTCTTAAACGAGCTACCGAGCTTCTAAGGGAGGGACCTACAGTTTTTTTTAGTAAACTGGGCTCCGAACTACTCCGTTCAATAGACCCCGGCGGTAAGCGAGTCTGTGATCACTCCGATGTCAAGAAACTGTGTTCTACACTACCCATATTTCATATATGTAATATAATTTCTTTTCCTGAATTTTTGGGAGAATAAAGATAACACGAGAAGTCTTTACGATAGTACTGCTGATATAGTTAGGAAATACAGACATTTAAATTTCAACACCTGGTACAACACATGCAATTAAGAAGACGAAAGTACAACATGTGCATGTCGAGAAGTAGCTTGCATTCTGATTTCAGTTTCGAGACTGTGGGTAATCACGTGGCGTATTTACAACCATGTCAGTTCACTAAAGATGCTTTTGCTTCTGAAATCCTAACAGTGACACATGCTGTGAAAAGCTCCATACGTGTGTGGTGATTTCAAGTGCAACCAGGAGTCATGCCACACTCCTTTTACTATATAATTTGGATTTTTTATGGTTTTTAGGCATCTCAGGCCAGGATAGGGTGAAGGAGAAGACGTTGGAAGGAAGTCAGTCACAGCCTAGTTAATAGGTACCATCACGACATTTGTCTAGTGTGACACGAAAAACTGTAAAAATCTATCAGGATGGGCGGCCGCTGGGTCATAGCATTCCCAGGACCTTCCGAATGCTAAGCCAAGCAAAACATTTTTGTGGACATTGATCAGCGTCCAAGACATTGTTCAATCGTTTTACTGCCATTTCTTTGTGAGGAAAGTGATGTGCCAGCAGCTCACACACTGACCGTACTAATCATCGTTTTTTACTCTTTCAAGATGAGAGAGAATTCTCTCATCGGCACAATCGTTTGGCTTCTACTGATTGAACAGCTAAACAAACTCACGGAATTGCGTTACAGTTACTAGAAGCGTGGAAAAGACACTCGTGATGTCACTAGTCATCTGTACCATGCGACTATACAGGTCTTTGCTTGACGTCAGCAAAAAGTACACACTATACTGAAATGATGTCTTAGGTCTGTGGATCCCCGTCGTACTTTGGGACTCGCGCACATATTGATTTGTATATATGTGATCATTTAGAAGGCTACCACTTTAAAAATCGAGGAAGTTACTTGGCTTCAAGGAACGTACCTGGCTTATTAACTTATCCTTTCTCATGAGAATTAAATGCAAGACTTTGTTAGTAGGTGGAATTACCAAGTCTACTTAGTAAGACATTATCAAGCGTACTATTAGCAATGGCTACAGACGTAGTTGAAACGTTTTGTGTTGCGTTAAATATGTGTATTTAATACGCAAGTTTAATAACAAATTGTTTCAAACATCGGACTGTGAAGTTTTGATTTTTGTTAAAGATATGACTTATTTGGTCTGTTAGCTTTGATATTTGGGCTGGTGACGAAGCACCAAGAAATCGGAATATAATTTTTAATATCTTTATATTCTCTTGGTTTTCTTTTAAGGGGAATGATGAAGGTTATAGAAATGGCCAGTTGAAATGCACAGACTAAATTATTATTATTATTATTATTATTTTTCACCACTTTGTATACAATCTTTTGTATTTCGCATCAGAGACATACTCCCGAATCCATGTCTTGCAATACTTTTGAGTTGAAATTTTCTTGTGATGGAAGATATAGCTTCTAAGGACGGAATATACTATTAACTTGGTATTTGAACCATGGTCAAATTTGGATGCAACGCGGAATCGAGCACTACGACTAACATGCGACGTTACTCGCCACTAAAATGGTTTCTCGCCACCACCCTGCGGTAGCTGTATTCGAGGGCTTGGCGACAAGCACCCAACCATGCAAGCCAAAAATGTCGAATAACTCGTTATATTCTTGTGAAATAATGAGGTAGTACATGCAACTGTGTAAATTAAATTTTAAATAAATACACTGATTTGTGAACAGATAACCAATTGAAAACGAGAATGCTTTCAGAGTGATTCGAATAATTAGGAGAAGCGTGTTATGCACGCACCAAATGTGAAAAGTTAGGTTACTTGGTCAAATCAGTGACAGTCTGCTAATTTCGTCAGCTATACAAGCCAGCTTTTCATACCCCTTTCCTCATCACATAAAGAATTCTAAAGTTAAGACTAATAGGTGAAGATTCTCTACAGCCCATAAATACAATATAAAGTCAAAAATTTAAACTGATATGGTGTCACTGAACTACGTTGTGGGTGATTTCTACAAGAGACGCTCTCATTAGTCAAAATATCTATAGGTATATTATATCTATTTTTCTACTCTCTCGCTCTTGCGTGCAATATAGCTTGAATTATCTTTAATCTCTCTTTCATTCATTTTGATGAAAATCCTACTCTGAAATGAATGTCACGCAGTACAGATGCACGTCCAGACACGGCGCATACGTGACATTAATACTGCGACACGATCTGAGACAAATTCATCCCTCGTGGAGAATACCAATGACCATTTCAACACAGAAATAGAAAGAAAGGCATTCAATTACTTGTATAAAAGACGAATGGGAAAGCTTTGTGCTGCAAAGTGAGAAACACGGGCATAACAAAGTACGGAAGAAGCAAATGTAAGATAACGCAAGTAAACCGAAGGCTCAAAATCGATTCAAGAGAAAGTAGTCTCTTCATATTTCGAAAAGCAGGCAAACGACATTTGTATAGAGTGATAATTCTTTGCGACTGAATGCTACTCTCTATTTCGGATCACCATGTAGATGGAGTAAGGCATTTCCTTCTGTGAACTCTTAAATGGGAATATAAATATATGTAATGGATCTTTAAAGTAGACACAACTGAAAACCTTAATATTAATTTCCAAATTATATACTTCCTTAACTTTCGATATAACTTCGTCGAAACGGTATATGATTGACAGATTAACTGTTGTTTCATGCTATGCCTTGTGTTCGTTTGTCCTTAATTTTGAATGCTAACTTGTCAAATCATCCAAACTTAGCAATACATAGTATGTATTGCGACGAAGGAATAATGCATAGTTTGTTTAAGGTACAGACGGAAATGATAGATCTTAGTCCCTTATGCGTAATCATATTTTTTTTTAGAAATAACTACGCAGGATCGTAGTGTATAAAGACGAATTTGAATTTTATTGGGATGATGACGATAGGAGAGGAAAATGGAAGGAAACGCGTATATCCGGGTGGGCTAGTAAGTTTTCAGATAAGGATTTTATTTCATTACATTGCTATGCCATTAAATTAACTTAAAATAGTGGAATTATACACACCCACAACTCCTCGTACATGAATCTTGATTTTATTTTGTACTTATTAAATAGAACATAACTATACCTTTCTAAATAAAAAGAAAATCCCACTAGAATATACGACTCAATGTCGACACCTTCCCCTCTTCTTTTATCGCCTCTCGTATCCCGACCTGAGCCTTAGATGTCTAAAGACCATAAATAAAATATAAATATAAAATATATTTTAACACCGCATTAAGTACCTTTACGTACGTTTACCTCGTAACAGTTTCCTATAATCTATTTCATAATTCAAGCTGTTGGCAGATGTATTTGTTTTACTACACGTGGCATTCAAATTTTACTATCTATACGAAAAGTGCCTTCAAAACTTCACAAAGAGTTGAAAAACTATCTATTGCTGGAAAAACTTAAAAAGTCTTGAATACAAAACTAGCATTGTCTTTTCCTTGGAAAAACTTTGGGTACAGTTGCATGAGCATGGGAGTGCTCTTATTCATATGAATTCCTTTAATAAGTCGTATTCGTTTCTTGTAAAGCATTTATTAATTAATTACAATTTATTGAACCAGTCACACACATACCTTTCATTTGAGTGGAAAATACAGGAAATTAAAAAGTACACAAAAAAAACCTCAAATATAAACCTTCACATACAGCTGATAATCTATTTTACTAACTGAAATTTGAAAGGAAAACTACAGATGACTAAAGCAAAATCATCTTTTATGTCATTACATGCTTATACACAACAATAAAGATTCATGTATCATGAAGGTAACAAGAGAAGATAATAAAGAATAAAATTAAATCAAGTTAATTTTCGTAGTGCATGCACTATTTTGTTCATTACATTGAAAGGGAGAACATTGCATTAAACAATTGAGTTACTTCTAGCAAATCAAGTATGCCAAAGGAAAACTAGTTTTTACATAAAAATGAAATGGACCAACTGACAAGATTCTATACGCATTTTATGTATTGAAGTTCTATCTATTTTATGAAACACACATTAAAACGAACTATAGCAACTGAGAAAAAAAAAAGAAAATTCATTGGAAATATCCGTATTACATACTAAATTAAGAAGAGTGGAATTCCGGTCTAATTGAGAGGAATATGATACCCTTATAGCAGTAAGAGTGGCAACTCTTTTAGAATATGATTTTCATCAGACACAAGATGAAAAACTTTCGCTCGAAAAGAGATGAGATCTATAATAGCTCTTTTCCATGATAATTTAATCTTTCTACTCTAATTCCCAATTGTAGTCCATTAGAACTTTTCGCGCTTTTGAGATTAAATGTTAAACTTTCAAAAATGAAAAGTACGCAATTAAAATGTGTTAAAATATAAACGGAAGCAAAAGGAAACATTTATAAGCAGTAATGTTCTTACGAATGAAAAACATAAAGGTACTTGACTTTATCAGGAATTGAACTCTGGCTGCTCGACCAGCAATCCAGCGCTCTAACGATTACACTAGCTGGGCAACTGCGAGATAACGCCTTGGAACGGATCTTTATCGTTCCGTCAGGTACTTGTGAATAATGTGATTATTATATGTATTTTCCTTCTCACGTCTTCTGGTGTATAGTTGTCATCAAGAAGAGTTATCGTGTCTTATTTTGTCAGTTTTAAGACAGAAAGGGTATTTCATACATGATTCTTAGGTAAAGTTATACTTTTCGAAATTTGTACTGCAGTATGTTAACTAGACATGAGTTAACACATTATGAAGAATTAACAAATTTAATTAATACTGAAAGTAATTTATTTATTATGTACACTTGCGTGTTGCCTCAGTCTTGAAGACAAGATATTTTGTGTTATTAGTTCAGGGAATTACTGGGAAAATACCCGTAAGCTAAAACAAAATAAAAATAAAGTGATTTCCGCTGTTTTATGCAGAAAGATGTGCTGAATAACATATTAAAAGTTGGTACCGTTTGGAACCTGAGAACTGGCGGTCATTTTGAAACAATGGTGCCAAGAAACAGTTTCTTTGCATTTATGTCATAAACGGTAGCCTGTACAGAAATTCTGCAGGTGTACAATGAGCTAAGAAAGTATCTGAAATGCAAAGTGCTGAACATAGGTAACACAACATACACTAATTTTTCGCTTAGTTCGGTCTGGAGAGCAAATGAATATATTTCCCCCTCCCTCCTCCGTGCAGACTTCACTCAAGCAGTGATTGGAAAAATCTATGCACAGATAGAGAGACGCCCCCTGCCTTGCTGAAACTTACTTCTTGGGCCAAAAGCACTAGTTCCTAAACTAGATACTAAGTTCACCAATTAATAATAAGCTTTACACTCACGAAAGTAAGAAAAACGTTAATTTAGCACTCCAATTAAATGAGCACTAACGCAACGTAACTTTAAATTGCATTTATAAAGACAAAAATTCTCGTTTGTTTCGAAATGGAAACCATTCAATACCGGGAAAAGGTATAGTCATTGTGCAAACGATCTTAAGCATCCTCTGTGGCGTAATGGAATAATGCGTGAAACAAGAGCTTCGAAGTAGAATTTGAGGTCGTCGGTTTAAGTCCCCTCATATTACCATTCACTTCTTCAGTTTTGAAAAAAACAGCTGCAAAATGTCAATTTTACAGAAATATTTTAAATTAAATACCAATATTTTGATAAAAGAACGAGCTAAGAGAAATACGTTACGCTGCTATTTTCAACACTAGAAAGTATGCAAGTGATGCAGAAAATCCAGCAAACATATACAAGTAAGTTAATATTGCCAGCCGTCGAATTCAAACTAGATCCGCCGATGAGACAAGTAAGCATATAAGATGAGAAACTACTGCTGTTACAGCAACTACTTTATTATTATTGCTCCCCGCACGAACGTCAGTGAAGGAAATATATACAGTTTGTCGACCTGGTAGCCATGTGGGCAAGGACGCTCACCCAGCGACTCGAAAGTCCGAGGTTAGAATCCCAGCAGGGTCATGGATGTTTGTGATTGTGAATTTTAACTAGAACGTGACGAATAATCTTGACGAGCCGAAGTCAAAAGTTACTAGAATGGCCCATACAAAATAAAGTTTATCAAATATACCATACAGTTTGTCCTGTCTTTCTATTCCTCATAGCCCTAGATCTCAGCAGCTACAAGTCCCACACCATTGGATTTCTAATATTCTAAAAGGGTCGGAAAATATGAGTCTAAAACTGACAGGTCTTTTTCGTTTGCTTCGTTTTCTACATATCGCACACGTATTTTCCTATGGATTATATGTCCCTCCGCCCTAGACCTTATTAATTAAGAGTCACATGAAAATAGGCCATACACTTTTGAATTTATCATGGCCTGAAACGATGAGAAAAATTATAACTGACTCTAAAACTAGCAGATCCCTTTCAATCGCTTAGTATTCTCCATTTGATCCTGCCACCTACTAGGCTATAACAAGTGCGAGAGAAATGATTCATACACCGTTGGACTCGTTATGATCTGAAACGGTGAGGAAAACTATGCCACTAACGCTGACAGGTCCTTGTCAATCGGTTAGTATTTTTCATCTGCATGCTTGTCTGTCCCGCGCCCTAGATCTCAGTAACTACAAGTCGGGCAGAGATGAGTCAGCCCTGCGGGCCATGGATTACGTTAAGGTTGGTTGGTTGGTCATACACAGTTGGATTCCTCATGGTCTGAAAGGGTGGTGAAAACGATAACATTAACTTTTTTGAATAGCTCTTAAAAAGCATTTGATTTTACACGAAGGTGCTTTGGCTTTGTCTATAATAAAACTATTGCCTTGCTTGTTATTATTGTCTTACTGCTACATTTGGCAATGCCATCCACTCTGTTCTCTGCGTAGAAGAGAAGAAATAGCAAGTTGGGGTTCCTGACCTTAGCCCTACCCACATTAAGTGTGATGGTCGCGCAATCAAGTGGCACAAAATATCGCAAGCCATTATCTTTTTATTGAGCACCGTACATAGTGTTGCCACTAGACAAGACGATACAGCAAAATGGCTATAGAAAAGGAGATGAGACAGAGCTTTCATAATGTAAAATATACATCTTTCGAGACGAGACACTCTCTTGATAAGACATTTTCGAGACAAGACAGCCTAAATTTCGTCTCATTGGCAACGGGGAGACTTGGTCGCATCGACATGATTTGCTCGCAGAGAGAGAGGGAGTAGCAATGTCCACGATGCTGAAGGTGACTTAAGGGAGGAGTAAAAGTCGCTTTCTATTTATTCTTTTGGATTACCGCACACTAGGCAACTTATTTTGAACAGGGCTTGGAGATGTTTTTATTGTCGACATTTTTTGCACGACATACGAGGAACTAAGTAAAGAAAAGAAAAGTCAGCTACATAATTAAATTTAGTTATTTGCATTTCCAATGAAGTTTCATTAATGCCGAGCGGCAAACATCTTTGCTTATGTTCATTCCATTTTTACGTGATCATGCTTACTTCACGACATAGTTGAGTAAAATATTTTGCTTCGACAGCAAAGCCTATCCCTCCCTTCGTCCGTGTTTCTGTGTACTATCCATCCATCAATCAATATTTTGTCTTTGGTTTGGATCGTTTAATGCAATGAAAGCATTAAAACATGTTGAATTTTTTCACATAAACCTTATTAGAAGAATGAAATTCCGAAAATTTACATCTGGTCATTCCTTGGACATTACGGTATGATTGGAAGAAAAACGCGTCTAAAATGTCTTCAATTATAGCCTCATTGAACAACATTCTTGGTTATTGGGGAGAGAAGAAAAATGTAGCAAGGAATCAAATTTCAGTTGATTCGATTGCTAGTTGCGGAAACATAAACATGTCTGACACGGAAATATTTATAGTAGAAGTGGAGAAGAAGGAGTACTTGTGAAAAATACCTAGCACTGAATATTATTTATTTAACGATTTCTAGATACAGCCCGATTCGGGACATTTAGCACTGGATATATTAAACATAATAACGGGAAAAGATTTTGGAAGGAATCAGCTTGGCCTTATTCAAAGTACAATCTCAGATTTTCCATGACGTGATGGAGGAAAACAAGCAAGAATCTCAATCAGGTTGGCTGACACCGGGAATCAAACCAGGGTATACCCTATTACAAGCCGATCATAATAACGATCATTTCGAAATATATAGAAATAGAGAAATAGAACCAGGGATTACGCGAGGGTTTTCAGTTTAAAGGGGTAAATCCAAAGCTACGGATGTGTAAGTAGAGTTTTGCAGAGTTTATTTCGATTTTTAACAGTAAAATAAAAAATAATAATAAAGTTTTCGTGTGTACTCGAAGATTGAGGGCGGGGGCTGGCAGAATTCCCGGATGGAACTAAAGGCATGAAATGATCTCGGTAAATAAGTATGTGGTGCATAACATTTCTGTAGAGAAAATATGAACAAACTTGCTAGATCGCAGCGGTGAAAGAATTTCCCTGAATTGAAAGCTGTCCATCGGAGCCCCCGTGACCAAAGTGTTTAAGGCAGGTAGTTACTATTCTTTTTATTCCCATGTATATGACGTCGAATCCAGGAACAGTCAGAACTTTTTACTTTTTCCCAGTTATGTCGGAACGTTCAGCTTTTGTTATCTACCAATGGCAAATGGTGTTCACAATTAAAGCAATAGAAATTATGGTGGCATTAATTTGCCAAATGCAAATCATCTAATAATAAAGAAAGGGTAACGGTAATAGTGACCAAAACCTTTACTGAACATCATCAGTAAAATATGTTACGAATGGCCGAAACAAACCAGTGAGCTCCTAAGAACGGGACCTAAAGTTTCTGGTGTGGTGGGTTCCAACCACTCCGTATAATAAACCCAACAGACTTGGGTATGTGATTAAACTTATCGTAAAGGCAAAGTTTATGCAGTATTGTAACCACAGTATCAACATACTTCTTTATTTGCGACCCCTTATACGGATATTTTACATCACACCAATCACGCGAAATAATCTTTGGTGATTAATTATGATCATGTCAATTTTTCTCTTCTGCTTTCAGGGTGCAGAATAGTATATATACAAGTGGGGAACTATACTACAAAGTTACTTGTTGGATAGGTTTGTGTGCAGTGTTACACACAACACAATCATGGACCTAACGTAACTACTATGGCGCAAAACCGGAAAAACCTTGCAATGCGTGGGGGCGACCCTTCCAAAGGGGGCCCTTCACCCTAGCCTCTCGATGAGCTGACCCATAAATTTACTTGATCTTCTCTCGATGGGCTGAATCGATCCTCGGCCTTGGGTATTCTCTTGCGTGGGGGCATAAATGTAGTTACGCCTCTAAATACAGTATTTACATTTTGGTGCGCGTAGCCACAGATTCGATTCCTTGAGGGTATATTGAACCGAGTGGTTCGGAATCCACTTGAACAGCAACTGAAAGTCAGTAGTTTGTTTCAGTAGATTGTAACAATGTTCTCACTAATAGTGTCCAATAATTGCTTTGACTCTCCACCTTGCCTTATTCTCTCTTTACTAAGCCTAGAACAATTACTGGACATTTGAGACGAAGCCGCTCTAATTTTGAACTCCTGTACTTCCAAAACTATGCATGCCTCAAAATTTCTTTAAACAAACTTTTTCTTGTTTTGATGTAAATAACTACCTCGAAACTTTGTGCAATTCTGTGTTGTCTCTACTAATCAATTTAATTATTTGACAACAACCACCTTATGTTGCGAAACGGCCGCGGTGGCTCAGTTGATAAAGCGCTCTCCTTTTGGTGTTGGGGGTCGTCGGATCGATCCCTGCTCATGTCATGTGGGCTTTGGGGTGGACAAATACTTTGTGCGTGAGTTTTCTGAGGGTGCTCCCGTGTCCTCCCATTTTCCACATTCCACCATTCATCCCATCATCATACGGCCTGAGCCATAGTTCCCTAATGGCCTTAAAATAAATTCAGATTCAAAATTCTATGCGGCACTCTAATAACCACAAACATTGCTTAAATAGATAATACTACTTCGAGTGTGATTGATTAAGCCGACACCGCTTACGTCATTATGTGTCGAGTTATTGCGTCATTTGTGACGATGCGGCCTTAACTTGGAGCGCCTGTATCTCCAAAATAATGCAAAATTTTTAATTTCTTCAAATGAACATTTTTGTTGCTTTGAGATAATTACCCATGGAACTTTACATCATTATTTCGGGAACAATATTATATATATTTCGGTGTGTGTCAATTTGAACGCATTTTTAAATCTTTAGTCAACATTGGCTATATGTATATGAATGAAAGAAGAAGATTATGGATTTATTTCTAAATTTTGTTGTAAAGAAATAAAGTATTTATTTATATATTCTCACTTTAGATTAATGCCAGGTTACATTAAGGAAGGAAAGTTGTTTCTTGTTTCGTTTCCCTTCAAACATTGCCGAGATCAGCTAATTCACAGAAAGTTGCCTAAGGCTATTTCTTTGTTTTATTGATCGCTGTAGGAAAAACCCACACTGGGCAACTACACAATACTTATTATCACAAAAGGAATTCATGATTCCTTTAGCAAACCTAAACATACCACATATATTCGTTCTAGATTACGAAACAGCACTAATGAAAACTCCATGCGAATGTTATTCTGGCTGCTTGAGATAGACATCCTTGAGAAGATGATGTCGATAACCTCAGCAGAGAATTAATTTGGCTGGCGAGACCTTCCAAGTGCGGCGCTTGGGTCAACGGAAGGAAAAGTGGGAGGATGAACAACAGCTCATTTATGTCCGGAAGTGAATAAGCGATAACCTTCGTGTAAGTTTGGTTGCCTACGTTGCCGATTTTGCATTTCAAGAATTAAATTCGCTCATTGTACAAAATGAAATATCGTATTGTTTTCTTTCTAAGTCACTATTACAATTTTTCACGTAGAAAGAACGGTTACCATTGTTCATCTAGAACGAATCTAGCAAATAGTTCACTATCAATCAGTTACTTGTTAAACGCTAGTCGTTAGCAGTAGATGGTATTCACATGAGAAAATTGAATACTACAATACATCGCAAATAGTCCAATGTGTGCAGTATGTCGCATGATCTTTCTGTGGTCTACTCGTAGGAAGCGAATTCTCATATTGATTCTGACCTCTTATCACGTTGCAATAGTCATTGCTTATAAGATAATGACTTAAAATAGTGCTATTGTGAACGACCGAAGAAATGCTGTTTCTTTACGTTAGGTATTCTGACTACGACCTGAGTTTAGGAAGACCTTTTACCATGTGAACGGCTTCCTCCAAGTCCACAAAGAATACCTGGAACATTTGTGAAACAGACGATTACTGAAACGTTGAAATATTAGCGAGATGTTTTACATAATGTCGTTCTTCGAAGACTATTTATTGTGAAATTATCGATGAGAAATACGTGGTGAACTCTGGGAGTTCATTATGGGCGTTAACTTTAAATGTCAGATGGTAGAGGCTAAATTTGGGATTTTAATGCAACGAAGCTCTGCTAAACATGAGAACTACTTGGATACAAAAGGGTTCTGTTACCGTGTTAATTGAACGTAATATGATTACATTTTAACACACCACGTTTCTTAACGATGGACAGAATAAACGGGTTTTACCGGAGTTATTTAACTTTGAGCAAATATTATTCGGGAGGTGACACTTAGAAAGTCTAAATTATGCCAGACGCTAGAATTCGCAATATAAAGCAGATCCTCTATTCATACCTGAAATTTAGTTGAAGTTAGATGTTCAATGAATTTCTACAGCCTTTGATTCCGTCACAGCCAGATGATGAAAAATGTTCAGAATAAACTATCTTCCTTCTTAGGTTGAAGCTTTGGCTGGAGACTTCTTCTATTGTACTGATGCACTGAAGGCCCCTCTATGGATCTGAAGATACTGAAGCTCTGTAGGCCCCTCTATGGAACTGAAGGTTTTGGTAGAATACTGATTGGCTTTATATAGGAAAACGTACATACAGTAAATGTGTGTGTGTGGTGTTTGTCTGATTTGGCGGAGACGGTCACTTTAAGTAGGACGAAAGGTGACGTTCCCATCATAAAGAACATGGTTAATTTGCTCAAAGGTGAATAACATCTCGATTGACGTAATGGATTGCAATATATTTCATCAGCCTTCGTTGTTGCTACTGAAGACTACTCTGTTCATCTTTACTGAAACATGGCGGTGGTTTTATTTCCATTTCACCGAACAAATTACAAGAAAAATATAAAAATATACTAAAACCTAATTTTTTCCTATTATTTTGAATTTTATGAATAAAGTTAATTTTTCCCTCTACTGGGGACTATAACACTACTCACAGCTAAGTATAAGAAAATTTTAATGCGATATTGGAATGTATTGGATTAAACTTTTCTTATCAATAAAATTCAAAATCATACCTAAAATTAAATTTGCAATGGTTTGAGACCTTAAAACTAACAATAATATATAGTAAGAATTACAAACAAAATACAGATATATATATATACACAACAATACTTGTCACTTCGTCATTTGTGTCGAAAAATTAATCATTCAAATGTTCAGCAAGTGTCTATAAAATGTCTTATATTTTTTTTTTTTTTTGAATGTTTTGCTTTTTCTTTGTACACTCACAAAAATCAATGAATTAAAACACATATTTGAAACAAAGATCGGTAAAAAAATAAAGTTCGATTGGCAGAAAGTTTATAAAGTTTCACTTGATAATGACATTGAAGATAGATGTACTAATTATTTATATGTCACTGGTTAAAGCGTGCGTTATCAGAAATTGTTTTTGCTTAGGTAGCGAAGTCAGACTGTCTGGTCTATGCATACGACACTGTTCTGTTTGACAAGGTTAGTGTACTCGTATAACACCTGTGAAGCGGTTCGAAGGTGCAAGAGGTTTGGTTCGGTTGCACAGAAATATAGTGTTCATTGTTTGAATGTTGAATGTTAGTGAAATGTGTCAATAATTTGTGTTTTACATCACTTCGAAAATGCGAAGGAAGTTCTGTTCCTCGGAAGGAATACGTAAAATTTTGTCTTGCGAAGTATTGATAGTGTCCAAGTTCTAATATCACTGGTGAATTGTGAAAGTTTTACAAAGTTCAAAGTTCGGAAAAAAAATGAAAGTTCGCACTACTTGGAAGTTCGTATTGTTCTAGAAAATTTCGGAACAAAATATCGTGGTGTAGTGACATAGGTTGCTGTTCAAATTCAAGTCTGGAAGGTCGGTAAGTATTACACTGTTATCATTTCACTGTTCACTATGTAGTCATAATGCTCGTTAAATATCGACGTAAAATGACTGCAATATTCAGAAGAAAAACAAAAGATAATGTTTCAAAGTCATTTTCACAGTCATATAAATCACTGGAAGAAAATATCGAAGATTACTGTTCAAAATGTCCAAAATTATTTACTATCACTGATTGAAGGTAGAAGTTATGAAGCTTTGAATTTTATACACTTGTTGTACACCTTAGTCAAAACAAATCACTGAAGCTTATGGGGATTGAAATAATTGTATGCACTATGTATACACTTTTGGGTCAAAACTGTTGTATATGGGGTTCTGTTGGGTTAATTAACTTGGGATTCACTTTTGGGTCACTGGGATTCATTGATGTCAGGTCTAGTCATGTCAGATGATGACTAGACGGTCTGGTAGAATTTTGAAGGTATGCTCGAAAAAAAATGGTGAATTTCACTGTTGTACTACGTTGACTGGATTGATCGAAGATCGTATGTTGAAATCTGTGTTGATTGAAGTTCCAAAATGTTGATTGTAGTCTGAAATTCTGCGGTGAAGTTGATTCTGGTAGAAGTAGTCTGATATTACCAAAGGTTCGTTGAATCTTGCTGATTGTGGATAACTAATGTCCCATTTTTGAAAATTGCGTCAAGCTCTTAATTTTTGATCGGTTGAATTTCGTAAATTCGGATAATTTTTGCTGGTTCTTGCTGGCTTTGTTTGGCTTTTGTGTGATTTGCTTTATGGCTGTATACTAAATCCAAAGTGAATTTAATTTAAAGTACCTGATGGGCATTCGAAAAGTAGAAGTGAAGGATAAAGAAGAAAGAAAAGTGAAGTTAAAACTGAAGTTTTATATTTCAAGAATTCTAAAATTTGACTGATAGAACTGAATGGAAATTATGTACGTAATGTCAATATCAGCTTCGAAAATTTGAAATGGAAACAAATCCTTTTAATAACTTTAAATGCGGTTATAAGAGTATATACGGATCTAAATGCGGTTATATTGATTATTTTGGTTATATATTGTAATTAATGAAGTGAGTAAACTATATGGCGTTCACTGCAAGTTAAAGTAACTATAATAAAAATCTAAAATTATAAATGAAAAAAACGACTGAACAAATATAAAAAACTAAAATAAAGAAGAAGAAAACATATGAATATAGGATCTTATTGTTATGCGTCTGTCATAGTATAAGACTAACTAACTAAAATCTAAAACTATTTTTGAAACATGCGTTTCATTTGGTTAAAATCGGGAATATTTTAGTATTTCTCCAAGGATCAAATCCTGGTCATTCAATATCAAATATTTGAATCTGAAATACAAGTCGTAGTTGTAATTGGGAATAAATAATGTGGGTTGCATATGTAAAGGATCGATGTTATTGTTGCATTGATGTTAAACGCAATTGGCATGCATTGATGGTAAAATATAAGAACTAAAATATGAATTAAAATCGATAAAATGTTGCTAGAAGAATTATAAAGGTTCGAAGTTATAAGAATTAAAGGTAGTTAAAGGTCAAATTAAGATTGTCACGAAGTTAAAGTTTCTGAGTGAAGATATCGAAGACGATACAAGAATTATTTATCCTCTGTTTCTCTTTGAAAGAGAAATTCATAACGAAAGTAAAATAAAAGAATATACCAATTATAAGATTTGTCCGCATATTAAGTAAAATTAAAAATAATTTCAATTTCTAACAAAAGAAAGAATCGGCTACTATTCGGGCAACTTCCGATCGAGGAAAGCACAATCGGTCTGGTCCTAGCACAATATTTCGGTGACCAGTGCCTAAAGCACTTAAACGGCGACCATAATGAAATATGCACCAGGTAGTCATTGGCTTATTTTATTTGAAAAACTACTAGGCTACTTATTGTAATTTTCCAGGGGTTGTTGGTTGCTTGTAGCATAAAATTCTAGAATTCAATCTTAGTACGAAATTTATTATTATTATTATTATTATTTAGTATTTATTATCATTATATACAATATCTGCAGTATATACACTATGTACAATATCATAATTATTAGTATAAGAATTAAAGAAAACGGACGGATGAAATTTGTAGGAGAAAATCATAAGAACGCAGGTGAACCAAAAGGTGGTTTATCATTGCACTTTGCTAAACTAGGTTAATTTGCTACGGACACAGAGTGTATTATTACGACTCGTTACACAGTTATTGTCTTTCGCGCATAACACTAGTAAAACTTGTGGCATGAAATTATTTGTGTTATTCAAACTATTGCATTAATTGGTAAAAGAAGAATATGTGAACATTATTATTTATATTTATTATAAGAAGAGAGGATTTTAATAGTGAGAAAGGAAGAAAACATTGCGGTAATCGACATGGACTTGTTGTCAAGCGAATTTAAACATACTCGAGTCAAGATACTACGAGAATGCAAGGGAAAGAAGGAGTTAGTGGGTGGGTCAGTCAACGAAAACAATTACGTCATACAAGATTATCTTTGCATGAGAGAGATGATGGCTGTAGTCCGTTCGCACACAACGAAACAAATCACTGTTGCGAAGCTAAGGGAACAAAATGAAGATGTCGGAATCTCGTCCAATAATAATCCTATTGAAAATGGCGGTTTCAGAATTTTAATAGGGATTCACTTTCCCTGAAGTATAGAATAAAAATAGATAAATTCTTCGCGTACGAATTTTCCTAATTTAATGAAGAATTGCCATTTTTTTCGTTGATGCTGGGATAGTACTTTACGAAAATAAAATGGAATTGTACTGAAATTCTGCGCATTTTGCCTACAAAATAGCATATTTGAAGAATTAAAATTGATATTTAGCAATGAATTGAGTATCAAGACCTTGCCTTGAAAAAAAAAAGGATTACAGGACTTCACTATATTTTTTCTAAAAGTATTAAAAGTAGGATTGTGAAACAAAATGGGTGTTTCTTTAGGAAAAGATGTGTGATATACTTCACGTTCAGAATATGTGTATCATTTAGATTCTAAACGAAAAATGTAGCTAAAATGTAAAAGAAGTGTGACAATTTTTGTTAAAAAAATAATAGGTTCAAAATTTGATGGTTTTTACAGGATAAAAGGTAGTATTATTGTCATGCTGAATAAATGATGGAATATTTCACGGTCTTATTGCACAAAATGATTTAAAATTTTCACGTTCGGTAAAACATTTTTTTTTTTCGGATTTCGCTCTATCGAACGGAATATTAGCAATGACAATATTTGATTTTAATTTTACGCATGCACTGTCATGTTTTGTCTAGATCTTACAGACGTGGCACAAAATATGATGTTAAATGTTAAACATGACTAAAATTTCATTCTTTAATTATTTTATTATTCATAGGAAATTATTATTAATGGTATCATTTATATTGCAATATTATTTCTTTGTATACAAAGTTTCACGTGATATACGTATATATATTTTATTTTTCATAAATTCGGCCTATAATTCATATTATTATTATAAATATTGATGTTAAACATAGAATAAATTTAATTTCCTATTTTTGCCGTTTAGTTGTTGTTATATTAATTCGTCAAATATCTTACATACTAAATTCACTCCACACGCTTAGCGGTATGGGATTTCCTAAAACTAAATGCACAAAACTATTTTCAATAGTTTTTACCTTACATACTAAAATCGTCGTTGAATATTTGGGTGCCTAAGAATGAAATGGAACATAAATCGCATTGTCTCAAACATATAACGTTACGTGCTGTCTCTTAGTGGTTTTATCTCAGTTTGTAGCGTTATGGCTGCATTTTCCTGTAACTTAAAAAAATAACTGGGTTCTCCACATTGTATCTATGTACGGTGGATGTATACCCCATCCATTTAGACAGGAGTAGGAAAATAGAAATGCCTTTCCCCTAAACTAAAATTAGTATAGGACTTTTCCATATGAATAGATTATATTCGCCCCCCTCACAAATCGAATTTTATCAAGTTCCAATGATCTTGACAATCTGATTTATGTCAGGTACGCACTTTACATAGCAAAATTTGTGAGATCCGGTTAATTTTATTTTGAAATCGGCTTTGCGCACGGTTCCAAAATATTGCATAAAGCATTGTATCAAATGTTGCACACAGCTTACATGAAATTATATTTAAAATTTACTGATGTTTCGAATTAAAATTTAGAGGTTGAATTTTGGATAAAATTTATTGTTTGTTGTAATTAATTTGATAATTGAGCAAAATTTGGGATAGTTTCGAATTAAATAAATTGATAGGACAATCATCATCTCTAAACAGATGCCATTGTATTGCTTGATACAAATAATACGTATAGGTTTTAAATGGCGCGTCTGCATTTTCAGTTTCTCTTACATTTAAATCGCGGTGTACCAAACTCTATTGGACTTTCTCTATTTGGCGCTTTGCTACCATTGTTAGAGCCTATAAGAACAAAAGTGAACGATACATGCAATTCGCATGTCAGAAATTCCTCAAATTTCGACGTGTTAGCGTAATAGAATTGCTGTTTAAAGAATATGTCCAGACTAAATTTATTTTGCACTTGAAAATTTGCTTCGAGAGCAAAACACGGAGTTTTCATTTCCATGCTCTGGATTTGAAAGTCTTGGGTTCGAAAACCTAAGTGAAGTGTGCTAACATAGCGTTGTTTTATATGCTTTTCTTCCTCTATAGGAATGCTCTGTAGATGCGGAAGACATACGTGCTTCTCGTTGAGCAAAGCATATGTGCTTTCTTTCCGTTGTATATGTATGTGTATGTTGAAGTTTTGTGAACGTGTCTTCGTTCTGCGTGATGTTATTGCATTTACATACACATTGGATAACACGTTAACATTGCTATCCCTAGGTTCCGCGTTTGAATCTGGGGTAATCCCTACATTGCCTGTAGAATTGTTCATTGTTTAGAACATAACGGGTTCTTTGGTTTTGAGAAAAAAAAATGTTACTACAAAATTACTATGAACTTGATAGTTCGGTCTTGGAGTTCAATTTTAAATTTGAAGTTGTATCCAACTTCTGAGATTGCAGCGGTTAAAAGGTTTATTGCATTGTTCTGTACTAAAGAACAAAACTCGGAAAATTTCCAGTAGTCTGTTATTATCTCAGAACACTTTTGCAATGATTGACGAAGAAGTTCTTCATTTTCTGCCGAAAAAATTAAATTTCGGAAATCTTTCGGAATTTGAGACCGTATTTGCAGTGTTGTTAAATATGCAGAAAGTGTAGCTGTTCTTTTCTTCCAAAATTGCATTTTGTCTAATTTTAAAGCGAAATTTACAACAAAAAAATGGGTTAAAATTTAGAAAAGCCGGGAAACATACCGTATTCAAACTTGGTTCGAAGTTGGCGTCCTTTCACCATGTGAACGACCGAAGAATTACTGTCGTTCATCATGGATGTTTTGGGGAAACGCTTCTAAAGTGGGGAGAGCGAAAACCCATTTTAGAGAGAGGTTTTAAAATTAGACGTTCAATCGTAGACTGTTTAATGTGAAATTATCGATGAGAAATACGTGGTGAACTCTGGGAGTTCATTATGGGCGTTAACTTTAAATGTCAGATGGTAGAGGCTAAATTTGGGATTTTAATGCAACGAAGCTCTGCTAAACATGAGAACTACTTGGATACAAAAGGGTTCTGTTACCGTGTTAATTGAACGTAACATGATTACATTTTAACACACCACGTTTCTTAACGATGGACAGAATAAACGGGTTTTACCGGAGTTATTTATCTTTGAGCAAATATTATTCGGGAAGTGACATTTAGAAAGTCTAAATTACGCCAGACGCTAGAATTCGCAATATAAAGCAGATACTCTATTCATACCTGAATTTTAGTTGAAGTTAGATGTTCAATGAAACTCAACAGCCCTCGATTCTATCACAGCCAGATGATGAAAAATGTTCAGTAAAAATCTATCTTCCTTCTTGGATTGAAGCTTTGGCTGGAGACGACTTCTATTGTACTGATGCACTGAAGGCCCCTCTATGGATCTGGAGATACTGGAGCTCTGTAGTCCCCTCTATGGAACTGAAGGTTTTAATAGAAGATTGATCGGCTTTATATAGCGACTCGTACATACAGTAAATGTGTGTGTGTGGTGTTTGTCTGATTTGGCGGAGACGGTCACTTTAAGTAGGACGAAAGGTGACGTTCCCATCATAAAGAACATGGTTAATTTGCTCAAAGGTGAATAACATCTCGATTGACGTCATGGATTGCAATATATTTTATCAGCCTTCGTTGTTGCTACTCTGTTCATCTTTACTGAAACATGGCGGTGGTTTTATTTCCGTTTCACCGAACAAATTACAAGAAAAATATAAAAATATACTAAAACCTAATTTTTTCCTATTATTTTGAATTTTATGAATAAAGTTAATTTTTCCCTCTACTGGGGACTATAACATTATAGAGGGAATTTAGATGTCTATTTTATTCTATTGAATATTTGATGAATATAACATTAGCATTGTTAAAACTCCTTTTGTTCTTCGATTTATAAATTACTAGGATTTATGGATGCTATGCTGAAATGGACTCAAATTATAATACTTCGAATGTGATAGGCAGACATATTGAATATGTATCTCAATGAGTATGCGAGTAATTATGGTATGGTTAATCATGATGGCCCTACGAGTGAATGTTCCATTGCCTTACGAATGTAATGAGTATATGAGTCAGTTAGTGAAAGAAAAATTTAGTTTTTACATGTTCACTAGGAAGGACGTTCAGAGCTACGCAAACGATATTTCAATGAGGATAAAAGCTTCAGGACCTCCTGTTCTGTAGGCCTTGCAGGCATTTGAACAATAATTTCGAAATAATCATTAATACTAATTAACAATATTGAAAATGTTTCACTCATAATTAAATTTCAGTGTCGTATGGAAGAATATATAGGGTCTGTCTACTGCATGTACCAGAAAAGCACTTTACACTAGCAAGACAAAATCGTTTTAGTGTGCACATATTGTATATGTATATATACATAGTATATTCTATCGGAGATAAATGTATCTATTCATTGATCTGTTACACTGACAGGTTTTAGAAAACACACATTATTATATTTTACATACGTTTTTTTGTAGTGATTCTTGATAATTTATGGACATGCTAATCATGTGCGTAGAACGGTGTTCTTGTATATGAGGACAGCATACATTGGTTAAATATTCTCTTTTAATAAATTGTGATTAGCGAACGTCATTTGGCCCAGTTTTGTGAAAGTGGTCTGAAAGTGCTACGACTTTTTTTTTTTTTTTTTACAATACAGTATTAACGTTGAGAACTGGAACTCTCAAGTTCCTTAAGATAAGTAAAGCATGAAACATACTGTTATATCTTCGTTCACATTTCTAGTAGTTATATAGTTTATAGACAGTTGATTTGTAGCTATGTTTACAGTAGAAGGGGACAAATATCACCGTCTTCTGTAATGAAAAAGAGGTTTAAATTTGTAAGCCCTTGCAAATTTTAAAAATAAAAGCCCAATTACTTGGTTTAAACCCGGTTCTCTCCCCTGGTTTACTCCCGAAAATAAAACCCGGGTTTTTAGCCATCACTAGGCCTACAGCTTTTCGTATACTGGGTTCCGAATCATTCCGTTCAGTGGATCCCGCCCCCTCCCCCCACCCAAAAAAAAGAAAAGGCTGGTAGACCCGATATATGCCCAACTGAAGAAGTCCCAATTGAGGAAGTCCATAAATTCCACAGAAAATAGTTGCAACTGAGGAAGTATCCTGAACCTAGCAATTCGAGAGTTGCAAGTGAGAAAGTGTTTTTTTAGATTTGAGATGTTATCTCTTTTGCTATCCCCTTACTTGCTGTGAGTCATTCATTCCGCAGCTCATCAAGTATTTCACTAAGAGACGCCAAAATAGAGGAATTATAAATACGCATGATAAGCGAGGCTCTATACCAGTTTGCTTATTGCATTGATCTGGATCTCTGATAAAGATGCTAAAATCGAGGAATTTTACAGCATTTGAGGGAAGTTGATCTTATGAATGTTTGCTACTAATAGCATAGACCTCATAATAGATAGACTTAGCACGCTTCCCCATTCCTTGCTACGCTAAAACTAATATGATTTTTGTTCAGAGCACGTGATTTTGAATTCATCAGCTAGGTAGCTCTGGCATAGACTTCATAATAGAATATGATGTCTATGCCAGAGCAACCTAGAGGATGAATTCAATTGCTCTGAACAAAAATCCATTAGTATAAATATGAACATATAAACATATACGTTGAAAGAAAAAAAGTGTTGTTCCGGGCGGGACTTGAACCCGGGACCTTTCACTCAAGAAGCCGACGTCTTGAAGTCATCCACGAAGGCGACCTGGCAAACGGTGCTTTTGAACTTGTATTTACAGTGCATGCGTTACATAAGAAGCCCTGTCACGTGTCTTATTTTTGGTTATAAAAAATCATGGTTATAGAACCACTAAAAATACATAACATATATATTTTTTTCGATTTTTCAACTGTTGTCTTAGTCTTTTTAACATCCAATTTTCAAATTTTCTAACCTCTCTAAAATTTTGAATTTTGCGCCAACATAAATGAAACAATGACCATCTTGTAGATTTTGAAAAAAAAAGCTTCATTTTTTTTTTTTAAGGAAAGAAGGCCATCGTAGGTGCAAATCTGACCGAGATATCGCTAAATTGCCAATAAACACACTTTAATTTATTTTGAGGTTAGGTTGAGCTGAAATTTGAAGAGCCATCATTTTTTATGCTGAATATGGTAGTATTTTTTATATCACGACTGAAATATGAGTTGCTGACTGGGATTTTTACATCATTATCTCTTTATAACGTATTACAAAGTTCAATGGATGTGTCAACGAATCAGCGAATTCTGAATATTAAACGCGAACCTTTTAATCTACTGTATGCTACGTTCATAATATACTGAAAACGTATGTCTAAAGATGGTATGGTATATACATAAAAAACGATGGCGTATTCTAGTTCTTAACACACACACACACACACAAATTATATATATATATATATATATATATATATACCGCCACGTGAGGGGTCCTAGGTTCGATTCCCGGCGATGCGAAGGATTTTTTCTAAGGCATTTGGGTCTGGAACGGTGCCCACTCAGCATCGTGATGCAACTGGGGAATTGCTATGAATAAAATATAGTGGCGATCACAGTGCGAACTCAGGCTCTCCTCTCCCAACCCGTTTGATCAGCGTGGGAGCAGTAAACCAATCTCCTCCCTCCGGGGAGAGGCTTCATCCAGTATTGGATCGAATATGGCTGTGATTCATATGAAGCAAATTGTAAAATATTCATTTATTTACTGGGTCTTGAATCGCATTAAACTGCTCTATTTATAGTTAAGGAAACGTTATCTTCCATAATGAAACCAGTTTGGGTAACTTGCCTCAGACAAGCTCAATCTGTTCCTCAGTTGGGACTAAGTTTTGCGAACGCACCCTTCTGTAAAGATACACTTCCTGAGTTGCGAAAATTTCATAGTACTTCCTCAGTTGGGACAACACCAGCATCGATATAACGTTTTCAGCAACATTTCGTTGTAGCTGATGAATCTAATGCTTAGGCGGAATCTATGTTGGACATGTTCATTCCAGTACAAAGAGCGTATCATAAATGGGTTTCGCCATCAAGAGTTTCATTCGTTCCATCGGTCGTCAATTCTGTCTAATTAGGCAGAAGAACGAAATTTGAAATAATTTCGGAAAAGAAATATGAGAAACTTAACGATTGATGACTGGTTAGTTTCTAATGATGCGACCAAAGCGGATGACTTTCTTGTCCATTTAAGAAAACATTATTCTATTATCATTAAGAGGTTCTACGGTTGTTGCTAAACGTGGCACCATCATGCACTCTAAAATATTGAAACAGCAAGGTATGACCAACGTTCTCATGTGCATGTTTAGGTCATAGTTAATGGAAGCGACCTTTTATTAAAACTTAAGCGCATCTAAGTGCATCGATTATGTTCTTTAACCTTAGTTAACTCTGGGTGTGTTCAAACTGGCTATCAATATCATATGCATATCTGGTCGATCCATCAGCTTAATTAATGGAACTGAATATTTTATCTTGTCTAGGGTGCATTATTGCTTCCTATCAGCTCTTAATGGACTGTCCTATTTTATCGCGATTTATTTGTATCTGGGTGTACACACTGGCCACAAAGTGGAATCTAATTACTATCATTATTTTATAAAGGGTAGACGCACACAAAAAAGCAAGCTGCAACGGAGCAAAGCAGCGCAAGGTGGTGCCGAACTAAACAAACATTATATACAGTATTTCTCCTTCGCTCCATTTAACTCTGCTTAGTCGGTGTGCATTCTACCCCCTAAGTACCTGTAGAAATAGCACGACAATCGTTTCTGTTTTGCTTTCCAATTTTCATTTTTGGTGTGCGTCTACCCTAAAGTAAAAATCCCATTCTACGGCAAAGTCACAACGCGCACGTGAAAAAAGTTTCATAGTAGCAAAGGTTTGAACTGTTTTAAGAACAGTGTTGAGACGAGAGGAGACGTCAAGCTGTCTCGTCTCGAAAAGATACACTTGTCCCGTCTGGAAAAGATACACTCGTCCCGTCTGGAAAAGATACACTCGTCCCGTCTGGGAAAGATACACTCGTCCCGTCTGGGAAAGATACACTCGTCCCGTCTGGAAAAGATACACTCGTCCCGTCTGGAAAAGATACGCTTGTCCCGTCTGGAAAAGATACGCTTGTCCCGTCTGGAAAAGATACGCTTGTCCCGTCTGGAAAAGATACGCTTGTCCCGTCTGGAAAAGATACGCTTGTCCCGTCTGGAAAAGATACGCTTGTCCCGTCTGGAAAAGATACGCTTGTCCCGTCTGG